>DWHP01000576.1:0-19132 GCA_018247895.1 Parnassius honrathi
GTAATTAAATTCATTCAAAATTAGTTAAATAATTAAATAATCGACTTTAAAAAAAGGCACGAACAAACCACTGAGCTAGAGGTCTCATTTGTTGAGCATGTACCGGATTATAAAGATTTTTATACTTTAAATGAAATAATTTTAATAAAAAGTAAAAGCAAACTACAAAGAGCTCAAAAAATATAAATTTCTTAAAGCGGCTTTAGAAGTCGGTCTTAAGACATAGTGCATAACAAAAAGCCTCAACCAAAGTATGATTTTTAACCATTTTGAGTAAACTAGAATATCATCTAAATAGTTAAAATAAAAGTCCTTTCCTCCCCCTCGTTTCTTTCTTTTTACCCACCTCTGAAAAGTAATCTATTTGACAAAAAATAACCAAAAATCGGTTTACAATTGACGAATAGTATCCACAAAAAAGAACAGTCAAGTTGAGAAACACCTCCTTTTATAGTCTAAAAATAATTAAATTTTATGAATTTGAATTTTTTTAATGCGAAATACATCTTATGTAACTAATTTTTATATATTAGCTTATTTCGATAAAACTTTATAAGTAGGTTAAAAATACTTTTAGCAATGAGTTACGAGACTTTCTGCTACGCTGTCATAAATTGTCAATACTTATCCATAGTTACAATTATAATCAACATAATTTTGTTCATAAAATGGTTAGTTTAATATTAGTGTTTATTTCCGTAATTTTGTAACAAACTGTTGTGACGTCATATTAATATTCATTGATTTAAATGAACAAGTTTAATTTGAAATTCCGTGTTCAATAGCTTGACAAACAAACATTGGAACGTGTTAAATTAATCATTTACTTATTATAGATCAAACATTTTAAGATATATTGTTAGTTTATTTTACTGTTCGTGTTTGTTGTGCAAACCGAAGGGAAATTAAGGGCGAGACAATTTAAGGATTAATGCCAGGAGTTTTGGTCGCAAATGCTTTGATTTATGAATGTCTTACAAAAACCGACGCACGCGCATATCAATCGCACAATGTGTCATACTTCTAACTACAGAAATTTTAGTAACACTAGCTTGTCAGCGACGTGAACTCATAAGATTTAACCCATACAAAAACGTCCTACCGGCATATCAAACGCGCCATACCTCATATTTATAGCAATAGATATACCATTATCAATAGTATGTCGGTGATACGAACTCACTTTTACCCATCCAAAAAGCGTTCTACGCGCATATCGTACGGATAATATGTCATACTTATAGCTACAGATATACTGTTAATATTAGTCGATGACACGAACTTATTTATAACATTTTACCCGTCAGAAAATCGCCCAACGCGCCTAAAGAAGTTTTCATTTAAATAGTTAGGTATAGTTCCATTATGACTCGACACAAAACCTCTATATTGCTTTGAGGGTCAAGTAACAGTCAATATACAGCACACAATTACAAAGTTAAACGACCAGAAAGTGGAATTTTTATTGCCTTATCTTATCCGCAATATCTCGATTCTGGTGCTTTGTCTCGGTTTAATTTGATACACATCTTCCAACAAGTTAAATTCGTAAAATAATGTCAGCTTCATTTTAATGGCAACAGGCTTTAATGTCATGAGCTACGGAGAAGAATAACTTAACCTCTAGTTAAAAAGTTTTCTTAAAAAAAATATTTTCACTGTTTTTATTGTTACTGCGAACAATCCAGGTGGAGTCAATGCAAGCGTGACGAAAATTAAATAATATTGACATCTATTCAATATAATAACGTTCTCCAGATCGAATTTCGGTCAAGCGGGCCAGTCTAAACGAATCCTAGCCATATGCGCAGGGCAGGATTATAGTGCCAGATTAATTTTATATTTAACGATTTCATAGTTTGGTAAAGAAAACCATCCAAATCCCAGAAGCCAATAGGTAGCTCCGTTAAAGGTTATTTGTATGCATTTTATTTTAAATTGTATAATACTGAATACTGTTTCTTTTGTCAAAATTTTATTAGCATCCACGGAAGATCAGCGTCGAAGTACTTTTTCCTGTACCAAGAATATACTGATTTGTGCACCTTTTTAGCAACCATTTACCAAATGTTTATACGTTATTATTGTAAATTTTATAACAAAATTACTATGTGTTACTAAATAAACTTGTTTTATTTCCTTCTTTCTTTCTTCAAAAGTAGAAGGCGTAAGGTACTACAGGTTCGAACAAGTCTGTTTGTATTGAATTGCTTAAATATAAAAGTTTAACGTATCTTACATGGTAACTCAGACGGTGTAAGAATTTTTTTTAAGTGGTAAGATGGCGTTTCCACCTATTTATACCTATTATTACCTATTTTTTCCGCCAGGCAACAATGCGCGTACTGCTGTGTTCCGATCTGGAGGGTGCAGCCAGCATAATTATAGGCTATTAGGCATTCCATCTTTCTTGGAAGTCATTTGCGTTTTTCAAGTATCCATGAACTTAGCCACTTACCACCTGGTGGACATTGAGTTTGTTTGTCACTCCAATCTTATAAAAGAAATTGTAAGAAAAGTGGCACGTCCTAAAAGAAATATTTTGTCAATCGGGTTAATCGGGAAATAAGGGTAACAAATGAGCACTCGGTCCACCTGATGGTAAATTGTTGCTGTTGCTCATTGACATCTACATCTATCCGCGATTAAAAATCAAGAGTAGATGCGTCGTTACCCGTAAGAAAAAATATGGAATGCCTCTGCCCTGAGTTATGAAAACTCATGGCGCGTAATACACCCGCGCCCGCCGCGGTGGCGGGACCGTAACATGCACAGAATATAATAAAATGTAGGTTTAAAATTATAGTCAGCTTTACGACGCAATTTATATCCCGGACGCGTGTGATCATTTGCGGCTTCTGCTGTATTAAAATGCAACAAATGGAAACGTGCAGGATATTCTTAAACCACCATTACACGGTTTAAGAATATCCTCTGTGGGTCACAACACAATATCGTCTGTGGGTGTCTTAAGAAGCAACTGAGTGAAATAAAAAGAGAAGATGAGTGGCTGCATGTTTCTGATGAAAACAACTCAAAATAATAAAAACTGTTGCTGCCAACCCGCCTATCAAGCGTGGTAATTATGGCAAAATTCTTTCAATCTAGGGGCGAGGCCTGTGTTCAACAGTGGACTTTTATACGCTGTAACGGGTTGATGAATGAACTGAGCCGCGGTACCCGCGCGCTATGCGGTCGGTAACTGCTTGGGGCGCGGATGCGTGTTGATCTGAGGACTTTACTGGCAAACGATCTATCGCAAATAACCTACCTTGCGCCCGCTGGACTTGCCAAATTTGCGGGCGTCACTACCACACCGGCTGTTACAAATCCACTTAAAACTCGTGAGTTTATTGGCAGTACCCCAATTGCTGCGGGTGCAGTTAAATATGGCTCCATGAGTTCTGAGCCTCATAATTCACGTACAAGGTAAAATATTTAAAATGTAATTACTAGTACCTACATGGTAAAATGTTTGCAGTAGCAGGGGTGTCTAAACCATCTTGTAGGTTACTAAATGATTCACGCGCGATGTTTAAATATTTTAGACTTAATGCATATCGTATACCATCTTCGACTAATAAAGGTTATGTAAGGTTGGATAATATAGTAAGTCAGTGTTATATAAGGGAAAAGATGGGCGTAATAGTCATATTTATGGACAGAAAATCGAACTTGCCCAAACAACATACCACATAATACCAGCGTAAAATAGCAGCTCAATGCTATTATGTTACGTACGATGATCGTAGAGGACCGAAGACTCTTTTTATTGGAAACGAGACATTCCATCGTAATCCTCCGGGGTGATAAAGCATTTGCATTTTGATTCTTAATCGAGGATGAATGCTAATTTTAATGAGAACCAGCATCAAGTTATCATCAGGTGGACTGTGGTCATTTGTCACCATATTCTATACAAAAAAAACGTCCCAATGCCATTATCGTACTGGACACGAGGAAGTCCACTGTGAACATTTAGACCACAAAAAATACACGTGTTTTCTTCACTGACAGACACCACATTGACAGTCGGCTAGTAAAAAATGTTCACATTTCATATTATATTTGTCTTTTATCCCATACTAGCGCTGAATGTGATAATGTATTTATTTTAAAGTAATGCCTTTGCGTCTCAAGCTTTCAAACGACACCAATGTCAGATGAGTCTGTTACACCATGTTTTACTTACATGACTTACATCATAAGTTAATCTAATATACATATAAATAAAATTTAAGTGACTGTCTGATATTTAAAATAACTAACTTCTATTAAACTTAGGGGGTCATTTGCATGCTTTTAAGTAAAAAGAACCATTTAAAAAAATTGTCTGTATGTGATGAAACTTTACGAACAGATAGAAAGCATTGTCAGGAAGGATCTAGGCTATACCTTTCCCTTTTTCTTAAAAAAATGTAAATAATAATATATGACGATCTGAAATCTGAATAACGCCACAATAATAGATCCTATCCAGACGAAACCGGGCGGGTCGACAGTTTATTAATAAAGGACGCACGTGTTTTCCTTTAAGCATATATTGCACACATCATATTTATTTCACCCACATATTTATTAGCAGTTAAAATTATCTTAATAAAAATGATCTGGTTTTACACGTATTAAAATTTTATGATTGTTCTCCGCTTCCCGGATTACTATTCGACTGGGATGTAATTAATTTCCTGCGCGGTACAGTAAAGCTAAGCCTCCGCGTCTAAAATACGCTAAAAGCAGAAGTAGTAAAATGGGTTTATAACGTTTCTACTAAGACGCCTTGAATAAATACGACTGTTATTATTAAATAACTAAGCGTTTGTGTAACAAAATTCACTTATAATTACCGAATTACCTCATCGATTCAATTTTCTGAATTTGCTTTAGTGTTACTTTCGCTTTCAAATACACGCATTCATTGGCCAACAGACCCTGTAATAACATAATTTTGATCCAATACCGATAGTTCACATTGAAATATCAATATCAACCGCTTAATGCAGCTTCATCAAGTTCCGTAAATGTAGATAGTGAGGGTGTGAAATAGTTTAAAGATAAAATATATTATATTATATTATTTGACTAGACAATTAATTTCGTGAATATGTTTCTACGGTTTTGTTGTAAAAGGGTATTTATTACCCCCATGAAGGAATTACTGACTCCTTGGAGTCACGTAACTGGTTATAGCCCAGTGGTATAGTGGTAGAACTCCTTATATGTGTAATAGATCAGGAAAGAAACCAGCTCTTATCTATTTCTGCTACCAAATATACACAGATAAAGGGAGTCAGTATAATTTACAGCCTTTAGACATTCCATGTCCTCAAAGGTGGCAACGGATGTGTATATGCAGCCTCCCTTTTTTATAGTTGGCTGAACGTAGACTGCAGTAGTCACAACCAGGTGGACTGTAACGAACGCGTTACTTCAGCTTAATAAATTAACTTTAGGAAACTTGAACGAGAAAAGTTTCATAACGAACACTCTTAGGAAAGTTGACGTGGTAACCGCGACTTGAAAATCAAAAAAATGACAAATGCTTTGAGTTAAAATGTAAGATGGTTAATAAAATCAAGTGTTACTTTGCTTTTTATTAAAGACGTTAGTAATTAATTGGCTTAGATCGGCGTAATAAAATAAAAAAAATTGTATTCATAGTTTGAAAAGCACCTCCAGCCCTCCCATAATTGCGTGCACTATCCTCGTCTTTTTTATAGGATAGGGTGACAAACGAAGTGATGGTAAGTGATTGCTGTGGCCCATAGATATCTACATCTATCCTCGATTACGAATCCAAATAAAGATGCGTTGTCACCCGTGAGGACTAAGATGGAATGCCTCGTTTCCAGTGAAAAGGTTCTCTGGTTCTCTACACTCACCATACTAAGCACAGCAGTATTAAGCTACTACTTTACGCTGGTATTCTGTGAGAGCGTGGTCCTTCCCCAGTCGAGCCGACCCATTCGTGCTATATATAACTATACTACGTATATAACTGCAGCATGGCTCTACCACGCATAGACCACCACTAACCTAAGAAATACACACCACCGTCAAGACACGTGCTTAGCGTTGTTCGCAATGAACAAAAGAAAGAAATCGTAGATCTTCTCAAAGATTTATTGGTCTCAATTTACAGTTTTGTAAATTGAGACCAATAAATCTGTTTGGTCGGAAGTTAAAATGGGAATGTAAAAACGAATCTCTGGGGTGAGATGACGCTCTCACAGAATACCAGCGCAAAATAGCAGCTTCATTTTGTTGTGTTTTGTAGAAAACCGAAATCATTTTATTGAAAACGAGGCATTTCGTCGTAGTTCTCAGGGGTAACAATGCCTTCGAATTTTGATTCTTTATGCAGCAACCACCATCCGAAGGACGGAGTGCTCGTTTGTCCCCTTATTAAAAAACGTTTTTCGTGGTAGAATCGAACTCGCAGCCCAACAGTACCTAAACGAATGGTCACTGCCTTACTGAGCCGCTACCATATACTAACATCATGCTTGTTTTATAAGTTTCTGATGAGAAACTGCATTAATATGCTTATTACACTGAGAAACAATTACGAGCGTATCTTAATCGTTCACATTTGCATAAATGGAAAGTAATTCACTATAAGGTACGTAAGGGTAATATGGTCACCTTAAACTTTTGAATCACCTTAAGCTTTGTGTTGAGTGACCATATAAACGGATGGCCTTGTATCCCTCCCCTATACTAAAAAACATATGATTCACAGCTTATACATCTTCGACGTGGAAGCGCGTGCAGGTTTGCGCGTGCGTGTAAAGAAGAAAAGCAAGAAAGACAGAAGAAAATACAGAAAAATGATACATTCCTCCTCACCATAATATGTGGGTATTTCGAAAGGCGACAGAGGGAAATTGAAACAGGTGATGGGCAGCAGTAGCTACCTGATAACAATCCGAAATAATAAAAAACTGCGGTTCACAACCTACTCACCAAGCGTGTCAAATATTTAAAAATCCATGAGGCAATCTCTGGGGAAATCCCAAGTTCAGCAGTGAAAAAATCTAAACTTACAGCCTACATACGTCCCACTGCTGGGCACAGGCCTCCCCTAATTTCTGAGAGGGTTTTATGGCAAGGAAGTGTCCGCCGCGCTGCCCCAATGCGTGTTGGCGGACTTCATATGTCTTCGAAATATTTTTTTCTTTATTTCTCAGACATGCAGGTTTCCTCACGATGTTTTCCTTCACCACCCAGCACGTGGTAAATCAGCACTTAAAATTGCAATTAACAATTTCATTGGTGCCGGCGGGGATCGAATCCGGGTTACTCGCGTTCTGTTATATTTACAGCGAGTGTTAACCATCTGAGCTACCACGGCTCTTTATTTATAATGTAATAAATTATACTTTATTGTAAAGTTTTACATCAACCGCGTACGTTACACGCACTCCGTTTTTGTACAATCACTGTTTAAAGTTATAGCGCCATCTAACGGAGACCACAACACAACTTTCTATATTGTTATTTATTTATTTATCTTTTGGCTTGGATGCTTGTTCTTTAAACCATGTCTTCATTTCATTCGGAATCTTCGTTATTATAGATTTTTTCTTCACAATGTGCTGACGCGTCACACTGCGAAGTTTTTGGGAGATTTCGGCGACAGTCACTCAAGTTCATATGGCACCTAATCGATCAAAATAACTTGAGTTTTATATCAACATCGAATCACTTATTTCGTCGTTTTAAAATCGCATTACTTTTACGTATCAAAATCAACTTCAAACAATCATTTAAACGATGAAACAGGAGCAACAATCTATCGACGGTCAAGTTCTCCCCAAAACTCTAACTCTCTTAAAACTTTACTTCACAACAGACACAATATGAAATAAGATTTTCCCCCCATATAACACAACGACAATATACACAAAGGAATAACCATTACAGTATTATTAAATTATATAGGTGGTAATATAATTCCATACATACCTGTACTCCCCAGAGGCAAATATTCTTGTCAACCATAAATGTAACAGAACAATCTAGAACACTTGTGTTCATACAGTCAGTATGATGGATAATAGGTCGCTGGCAGTATATTTTGTTGAGGTCCGAGTTGTGCCTCTCCATTTGCTCGACCATACCCAAACCGGAGTGTGACTGGTTGTGTACCATTGACGATAGACGGACACCTGTTGTAACAGGAATAATTATTAGATCACATATCTCTCCATTGTTGAAAGTTTCACATTAAAACTAAGTAATATTTAAAGGCTATAATTGTTTGCAAGATACACCATTCAATATCTTATATTGTTCCCCCTTCTCCCTTTTACTAACGGACAACCAGACGCTCGGCCAGTCTCCAGCCATTCGTTGTTGACTTACCACGCATTATATAGCCATACAGTTTTTCTTTTTTTATAGAATATGGGTGCACACGAGCACACAGTACACCTGTAAATGGATGCTGGGGCCCATAGACATCTACATTTTTATACTCAATTAAGAATCAAAATGCAGATGCGTTGTCACCCCTGGGGACTGAGATGGAATGCTTTGTTTACAGTAAAAAGGGTCTCCGGTTTTTTACACTCACCATACGAAACACAGCAGCATTAAGCTGCTGTTTTGTGCCGGTATTCTGTGAGTGTGGTCCTTCCCAAGTTGTGCCGATCCATTTGTGCTACAACCGTAATATAGTTGCAGCGTGTCTCGACCACGTAAAGTTTGCTTCGCCGTTCGTCACGCATACAGCAAAGGTGTGGAATCATTTGCCAGCATCTGTTTTTCTATTCGAATACAATGTGGACGTCTTTAAGACAACAGTATATAAGCTTTTTTAAGTTTATTCAGTGCGCTTAAGCATCTCCGCTGTTTCACCACTTACCATCTTGTGGAATAATAGTCAAGTACTGATTTACAATTGTTAAAAAAATTAACACAACTAAATGGAAGGTTGGATCGGACATTATATTACAATACCAGATATCGCTACTTTTGTCTGTTAATTTCACATCTGGGTTACCATTATCACACTGGGTTACTTATTTAGTTTTCTTTAACCCCACCATCTTTAAAACACATAAATAGTTGAATCAATGTAAATATACAAATAAGCCCTCCGAGTAGTGACAGTGTAAGAATATCCACTAGCCCATATCATCCCATGGGTATCGTAAGACGCAACAGAGGGAAATAAACTAGGACATTGGCGATACCATCCTCTTAATAACAACTAGAAAATAAAAAACTGCGGTTGCCAACCCTCCTGCCACGCGTGGTAACTGTGGCAAATTTTCTCCTTACAATTAGAAATAATCTACGAGGGAAGCCTATGTATGATCGATTGAGACAAATATGATACCGTCATGACGCGGCGGTCGTTGATATATATTGGAAGGGTGCGAGACTGGGTTGGGGTTGATTTGCCATACTTGCTCCACTGACACAGGGCTGGGGGTGTCCACTGTGAATGTTGGCATCTGTAAAAGAATGTGTTGTCAGTACAAAAACAAACCAGACGACGGGCAGCACGGTCTTCCCAATAATAACAATAAAAAAAACTATGGTTGCTTAACCACGTGCCAAGCATGGCACTATGCCAAATATCCTCTATTTTTTATTATAGAATAATAATAATAATAATAAATATTTGTTTATTCACTCCACTAATTTTACATCATTACTTACACTATTTGTATAAAAAAGTTCCATTCATTACATTGAGAGGTTAACGTCGACAACCGTACTAGTATAAACTGTGCCACGGCCGCCTGCGCCTTCCACTCTGGGTATTAAAATATTATTACATAATAGGTAAGTTCTTACGCAAAATTTTTTCAGACAATATTTAAAATCATTACAAGCAAAACTTAAAACTAAAACATACAGGTGTGTTTGGTGTATGGTATAATTATAAGCAGAAAGCGTAGTTGCATAAGTACATAACATACTATCCATGTTTGTAAGATTGGTTGGGTGTGTGTTACGAGTTTAGAATGTGTGGGTTATGTAAATGTGTGTATGTATGTGTATGTGTGTGTGTGTGCGTGTGTGTGTGTGTGTGTGTGTGTGTTTGTATTTGTGAGTGTTAACTGATGTATATAATTGAGGTTTGCTATTTAAGTTTTTTGACCTGTATAATATTTTCTATATCATTAAACTCTAGGTTCAGTAACCAATCCCGGGTCGCAAATTTACATTGATGTAGGGTTAAAGGGTAAATATTCAGAGCTTTATTTGCGATGTTATAGAGATGGGAACTTATAACAAAGTAATGCCGTTTTGCCAAAGTAGTTCTGTGTGAAGGCGTTGTGCAGACTTTGGTCTTATTACGCTTTTGAGATGGAACATATGGCAGTCCCTTATGCTTACGAAGTATTGTGTGTATTATAAACAGTTTTCTTACCGTAAGAACTGAGCATTCACGGTAGAGTAGTGTTGTGCTATACCTACGCGGTTTTTTATAAATTACTTTTAATATTGCACGCTGAGCCCGCTCCAGGGGAAGCAGTGTACTAATGTTAGTTCCACCCCATGAGACAATGCAGTATTGTAGCAGAGATTGGACAAGCGCATAGTAGACACACATTAGTGTGTCGCGATCAGCAGATTTCCTCAATTTGTAAAATATAGGAATTAATTTTCTAATTCGGGCTGTTAATGATTGAATGTGTAATGACCAATTAAGATGATTATCTAGAATCAGGCCTAGGTATCGTAAGCTACGTGTTGATGATAATTGAGGACAGTCACAGCTGTTATTATATCTATCACACGTGTGTGCCCTTATACAAAAGTCAATGGAAGGTTGAGTAACGGCCCGAGGGGTGAATGTTATGTACTTCGTCTTTTCTAAATAAGCAAATTATCATCTCATTACCTCACTGAGGGCGCATTCAGCGTAGTGTAGAGCCCGACCCAAATCCTCACCATAAACAATCAACGCTGTGTCATCTGCATAAGTAATAATTTTGCAGTTTGGTAATGAAAGCTTACACAAGTTGTTGATGTATAATAGGAAGAGGGTTGGGCCCAGAACGGTGCCCTGTAGTACTCCATAAGAGAGACTGCGATCCCGACTTTGGTAGTTACCTAATTTGACACATTGTAAGTGATTTGAGAGGTAGTCGCTAAAGATATCCAAGGCAATTCCACGTATATCAACTAATTTATTTTTTTTGCAATAGTAATGGTACGGATACAGTGTCGAATGCCTTTGACAAATCTAAAAAAACTCCAACAACTTTTTAACCTATATCAAGGTGCGTAACAATAGTCTCTGTAAGATTCAAAGTAGCATCATCAGTAGATTTGCCTTTTAAAAATCCATACTGATTTTGGGTTATTGCGTTTGTCTTTTCTAAAAATTTTATAAGTCTGGAATTTAAAGTCCTTTCCAAAATTTTTGATACAATAGTCAGCACCGAGATGGGTCTGTAGTTCCCTATCATACCTTTATCTCCGTTTTTATAGATAGGATGTACAATAGCTCTCTTTAGAATGTTTGGAAAAACTCCTGAAGCAAAACATTGATTTATCAAGTGGGTCAAAGGTGGAATAAGGCTACTCCTTGCATTCATAAAAACTTGAGTAGGTGTGTTGCCAACACCTGTAGCACAATTATTTTTAAAATTCATAATGATATTTTCAACTTCATTATAATCCACATAGAGTAAAACCATTGAATCTTCTGTGACTCAATATGAGGGATGCTTACAAAACTAGTCAAACAGCTTCCTCTTCAAATTTTTATTTTATTAGCAAGGGACTGACCTATACTCGCAAACAATTCGTTTATTGGGCTAACAGATTCATGCGGGTCTTCGGCGAGGTATACCAATTCAGTGGGGTGTGGAGTTGATTTCTTTAGACTAGCAACTTTATTAATAGTGTTCCACATTTCCTGGGAATTATCTTTAATATTTTTGAACTCGTTTTTTTCATATTTAGTTTTTAGATTTTTTAAAAGATTATTGCAGAAGTTACGATACCTAGAGTAGATTAGTTGTAATATGGCATTGTTAGGATTTAGCTTTGCTTTTTTATGGAACTTGTCACGATTTCTAATGCATCGTACAAGACCGGGTGTTATCCAGGGCTTAATAGCTCGTTTTAGTTGCGAGACGTGGGCTAATGTGGAGTGGGAAGAAATTGCTTTAGATATTATATCAATTAGAGGAACTGCTGCAAAATTTGTGTTTACAGCGTTAAAGTCTGTAACAGATAATTCCTGGACTAAACCTGAGTAATCAATTTTTCTGATGGTAGCTATGGCTTGATTTCATTTTAATTTTACCCTCTAACGTAAGTATAGTCGGTGCATGATCAGTTATGAGTGAATCAATAATAAACCTTTTAGAGCATCGATTTGATCTTAGCATCACGTGATCAAGATAACCAGGACAGACCATGAGATGCCATTAAGTCAAAACGAGGAAATCACATTGTAAAGAGATTCACTCTAACCTCTATAATCTCTAAACATTAAATAAGTCAAAATGACATGATATACTCCGTATATTCTTGTGCATAATTGAAACAGATCCTTGTAATGTATCCGTGTAATTCAATGTCATCAGAGATATTCGTTATAGGATCACCTTTTAGAAGTACTAACAATCAGTTTTGATGATCCGAAAGCATAATAGCTCCCCCATTTAAGTATGAATGTTTCTGAGACAAGTATAGATTGTATAAATGCCGTATTTATTTTGTATAATGTGTGTGTGGTAACCTTGCTCACAAAGAGCATTACTATTTGTGGCAATAAATAATAATTGTACTCACAATAAGAAAATAAAAATATGTAAAACACTAAGTAAATATACAAAAATTTCAAGAAAATGTGAAACAGTATTTTCAAATATAAATAATTACCAAAAAGAAGAAATTGAAGCAGAAAGTTTTGAGAGGCAGGTAGTCATTTACCTTGAATTTGGGACAGTTTCTGTAAATCAGTCTCCTTATCAATGCGACGGCATGGAGCACCCTCCTTCTCACGTAAGAATACCTTCCCATGCGCAGTCCAGCAGTAAGCATAGTCATGGTTTTTACTGAATTCTCGCGCCATGAAGTAAAGTTTTCTAGCACACTGGGTCAGACTTTCAGATATAAAAACTGGTTTGGTTTTTCCAACTATTTTAAGGTCGCCAGTATTTAGTTTGTTTTCCTTGTTTGCCTTGTTATAATCCTTAGCTGAAGTTAATATATTCTCTTTTAGTGTAACTGTAGTGAAGTCCACAATTATTGGCTGATTATGTTCTTTTTTGGTTTTAAGACGAAAGATGTCGCGGATCTGTGATTCTTCTACACATACATTGATTGATTCTCCAACTTTTTTTACTAGTTGCACCAGATCTTGCTTTGATTCTTTTTTATGTAGAGGAATGTTTCTGATCTCAATACTGGCTTGCCTTTGTGACCTTTCCAAATTCTCTACCTTTTGTTCAAGACCCTGAATATAGGCTAAATAAGATTTCCTTTCTAATTCCAGTTTGGCCAATTTGTTTTTCATATCTTCATATTGCTTTGATATGAAATCCATTGATTCTTTGATGTCAGTGTTTTGCTGTTTAATGTCTTTAATGCTTTCTTGTATTGTGTCTTGCTGCTTGGTTAAAATTGCAATGGATTTCCTTATTTCCACCATGAAAGAAGTTAGGTCGTCGTCATGCTGACGTTTACGGGGTCGATTTCTATTCCGATTGTTCACATTGGAGCTTTCATTATCAGTGTCAGTAGGCGGAGCAGAACTTTGATTTACATCAGATTCAAGGACCTGCGGCAAGGACCTTTCCTGTTGTGGAGTGGATGGTGGAGTTCTCTTTAGTGGCATTTTCTTCTTTAAATCGCTTCCGCTTATGAATTTGGGCAAGCGACTCTTGTGACGTATTAGCACGAAGTTGGACTGACGTCGGTGAAGCGAAGCTGGATAGTTATGTTCGCTGTTGGTGTCTCTTTCGTACGCGTTCGTCCACTCCGTCTCTTATCACACAAAGGTTATGCAGTGCTAGTACTTTGCCGAGAATAACTCGTTGTTGTTTGAATTTAATTTATTTAAATAATGATTATTTTTTCCAAAAAATCAATAATACTGGAAGCACGTCTAAGCGCTTTCGCGGTCCAGAGGGAAGGCCAAAATGAATATACTCCATGAATTATTCTCCTATGAGCTGTGAGAGCGTAAACACAGAACTACGTATGAGAGATTGTTCTCCTTACCTCTACACTCAGTACTGTAAGTGTTTACCCACAGGGCTTAAGCTCAGAAGGGCTAGAACCCAGAGCTGTAAAGCGAGTTTATAAAAAAAACTCAAAGGGCTTAGAAGAGCTAGAACCCAAAGCCGTAAAGCCAGTTAATAAAAAAAATGTTTACTCAAAATCAAAAACTCAATTTACAATTTTAAAGTAGGTAGGTTGTGTTTGTTTGTTCTTTGCTAACTTGTTTAAATCTCAATACTTACATAATTTTTTAACTGTAAGTAAGAGTATAGTAACTTAATTTATATATATTGTGATAGGAACTGCAGTTTGCCGACCGTGTTTAACTTAATCAAGTTTTAGAGTTCGAGACTTGAAGACCAGAAACCAGAATGATTCAACCGGACTTTTCGTCAGCTATTAGTTTCCTTGATCATTTAAATTCTGATGAACTCAAAGAAATTCTCAATGATGACACAAAATTTGATGCAGTTCTCAAAGATGTTAAACAGGTAGGACAGAAAATCAGCAAAATAAATTAAAGGAGAGTTATCCTCCATTGTTTTGATCTGTCTTTAGTACGTATGTTGTAATTTTCATAATTTGAAGACAAAGATCACTTAATATACATCTTAACATACTCCTTTTTAAGCTTGCATTCACATTTCCTATTGTTCATAAACCCGTGACAAGCGTGAAATTTTAAAAAACTACATTAGTAATCTATTAATAATAACATAATAATTTTAGATTATAATTGTTATATTTTATTTTAAATTCAACTATACAGGTTATCAATTTAAGAGTACTGCTGAATGTTGGTCTGAAAGATTCTGCTATTCATCTCTTGTTCACTTCCCTCTGTACCCTCCTACAAAACCCATGGGTGGGATAGTGGATTTTTTTACACCATCACTATATATATTTTATGAAACTACCTCACTTGGGAAGTATTTATAATCATTGGAATTGCCTTGCCTTGGTATTATTTTGCTATACATAAAATACATACATTTAAACAGATTTAAGACAGAAAAGTAAACGATATTTTATTAATATTATACTTTATTGTTAATTTCAAACTTATTTTTATTCAGCTCTTAGACCATTATCATTATGTAGCTGGGTGTACTCATAATTCATGCAAGTACTATAAGAAAGATTTCCCTTTGTAGAAACCCAGTCCCTGTACAAACTTGGACCTGGTATTACAGAGCTGAAAATTAGCCACTAATTAGAGCATTTAGAGGTTTCCAATTTTGATGACTGCCAGCAATGGCAAAATTAGAACAATTGAGCATTTTAGGTTACGTTTAAGTTTTGCCTTATTTATTTAAAAAATGTGGGTAGTAGAGGTAGTAATAAAGTAGCAGAAATTATCCTCACAGAACATACTATTCTGCAAGATTATCTTACTCATACAAACCTACCCTACGCAAATGGAGGACACAAACACACTGATGCAGGCCATTGCATCACAGTTATTCTATGAAACAACATAGAAATTGCACTCGTAACTGTCATGGTTAAGACTATCTAAAGAGTGCTTTAGGGCCTTCTGATCTAACTTACCTACCTTTTTGGTTTTATAAGATTTCATTCAGAATGTCGGAAAATTTTTGGTGATGTGGCACCTTCAGTATCAATGTTTTTATATAACCATCAACAGAGAATACATGCTAGGTACAAAAATTTTAAGATGGAGTAGAGAAAATGCTGCTTGAGATGCGACCTATTCCCGTACAATGAAAAGTATAATTTTGTCATCCAAAATAAGCATCTTACTATTATATTGTAGCGGTCTGTTGCTATTCTGCAATTAACAAAAAGGCTCATGGTACCGATATTCAGTATTCAACAATGCAAAATACAGGATCTGGTTTTCAAGGAAAAGTTGCCAGTGATGGAAGGGTATGGTGTCCAATGTTCAAGCAAGCAGTCAAAAAGCAATCAATTTTAGGCCGGTATTTGAGCAAGGGTCTTCAGAAATAGTAAATCAAAAAAAATACGAAGAGCGAATGACAAAATAAATTACATTTGTCACATTCATTTGTTCACACCATGACATTGACATTACAGCAATAAAAAGACTGTAGTAGTGTAATACGATCGATACATTCACTTATAATCGATTATTTATTTTCAACTACCTACTTGCCCATTGTTCTGATTTTTTAACATTAGGTATGATAAAAAAAATTATTTTGTATTCATAATCATGTATAAAATAAAAATCATTTGAGTTAATTCTAAAAAAATGAAGTACTCAATTATCAATATCGAATTACCCAAATCGAACATACTTCGGCTGCATTCTCAGTTACTAGTTACTATTTCTAGTTACTGATTTTGGCAGTAGAAGTAAAAGGGGAGATCTCCCGCTGGGCAAGGTGTTATGTCAGGGGATCAGCCAACACTCCATGTGATAGTTTGGAGCTATTCTATATGTACTGTTTTATTTTTGGAACTTTGATAGCGTGATTTGGGCTTCGATATGTTTCGCTTGTGGTGCGACGACAGTGCTGCCACATCACCACCTTGCTTAGACCGAAGGTCGATAGTGCAGTCCGATTGCTGGTGCATCCTGCATGCATTGTGCATGCCGGTGCGGAAAGCCTGCTGTGTGCGTAAGAGCAAGTGACACCCGTGCGAACAATATGTCGATGTGTAATGCGTGCTGTACTATCCACTGGCAAGTGATGCCGGTGAGAACAATGTGCCGCAACAAGTGCTAGAAATCTACCTTATAAGTCTGCGGTGAGTCGAGATGAAGACAAGTTGGACTGGCTTGCAGGAACTGAAGACTGCAGAAGATGATTCTCAGTAGTGAATAGTAGAGGTTCTTGAGGATAATGATGAAGGCTTGAAGTTGTAGTTTCCGAAGATTGTTGGTTGCGTGTTCAGATCACGTCGTGGTCACCACTATAGGCGGTGTAAGGAAAAGGGGAGATCTCTCTCCGGGCAAGGTGTTCTGCCCAGGGAGCGACCCAAGCTCCGTGTGATAGATCAAAGCTATTCTATATATTATAATGTTTTATTTTCGGAACTTTGATAGCATGATTTAGACTTCGATGTGTTTCGCTTGTGGCGCGACGACAGCGCCGCCACACCGAGGCGACAGCGCCGCCACACCGAGACGACAGCACCGCCACACCGATTTATTGACGTAATGAAAGTGTTTATAAAGATTGTGATGTATATATAAATATGGGACGTTATCGGTTACAAAGCCTATTTAGTATAAGATAACATAAATCCATATATTTATTCCATAATTAAGGCTGAGATTTAAGTTTATTTTTATAGAATAAGTGTGACAGATGAGCACACAGTCCACCTGATGGTAAGTGGATGCTGTGACCCATAGACATCTACATTTATGCTCGGTTAAGAATCAAAATGCAGATGCTTTGTCATCCCTGAGGACAAAGACGTAATGCTTCATTTCTAGTAAAGTGGGGTCTCCGGATCTCTACACTCACCATATGAAACACAACAGCATTGTGCTGTTATTTTATGCTGGTATTCTGTGAGTGTAAGGTCCTACCCTGATTGAGTCAAACCATTTATGTTATAACTATACAACTAATATAGCTGCAGCAGGGTTCTACCATGTAAAAATTAAAGGATAAGGTGAGTGTAGAGAACCGGAGACCCTTTTCACTAAAAAGAAGATATTCCATCTTAGTCCTCACAGGTGACAACGCATTTGTAACTAATTTTGATTTGTAACTAAGGATAGATATCTATGGACCACAGCAGCCACTTACCATCAAGTGGACTGTGTGCTCATCTGTCATACTTATCCTATAAAAAAAATATATTTTAATTTTTTATTTCAGGTAAAAGATTGGGAGACAGAAAAAGAAATGATGATTGCCAGTAACCGATCACTAGCAGAGTTTAACCTTGCCCGAGAACCTGAATTAGAAGAACTGAAGTCTGAAGTACAGCAAAAATCTGAAGCTGGAGAACAGCTTTGTAATCATATTCAGGAACTTCTAGATGAATATAGTAAGTAAGCATTTGATAGTGATAGTTAATCATCTCTATATATATAGTCCCATCAAAAAATCTTGATATTTTACATCTTCATTCTGCAATAAAATATTATTGTGCACCCAGCGAAGCGAGCAGGTATCAGCTAAAGTCTTCCAGACAAATTTTACTCTCCATAGCTGCTATACACACGCACGCACGCACACATGCACACACACACACTGGATGACCTTTTTTAACATCTGGAAAAAATAGGGTGTAATATGTGAACGAAGTGGAAGCCTATGACACTGATATTTTACAAAAAATTTAAACAAAAATTTTGAATTAATTAAATTGGTTAAAATCTATTGATATTCCAATCATGTCCACCCTAATTTACGAACGGCAATAAAACAATAAATTTAGTAGGCATCTTTAACCTTGTTGCAGGGTTTTCATATGTTTAATTCAATTTTTCAAATTTTTGTTTTCATTTTTTGTAAAATATCCATGCCAAAGGCCTCTACTAGGCTACTACATATGCTTTTATATGTTACACACTATTTTTTCCAGACGGTAAAAAAGGTCATCCGGTTCATATATGGGTGAGGTCGTAAAAAAGTGTAAATAACACACTGGAGGATGTAACACAATAACATACCGGAATAATATAAAGGTCTATGTTCACTTAGAAATAGGTTCAAGTAAAATTCATTTTAAAATATTATCAATTACTTATTTTCATGAAATTAAGATTAAATAATCAAAAACGAATCTTAGATTATGCATAGCTTGCATGTTTGCGAAACTAAACACCAAAATAACACAACACAGTAGAATTAAAGCCTTTAACAAAATAATGTGCTTACAAAAAACAGTAGGAACTAATCAAAGTAGGTTATTCATAAAAGAAATATAACGAATTTAACAAATATGTGTTTACAGTTTACAATTAGTACAGATACTG
>DWHP01000577.1:0-19130 GCA_018247895.1 Parnassius honrathi
CATCCACACCATCTGGATGCTTGGCGGTCCACTACTGTACGTTTTACAAGGAGTTTTCTTCCGCGTACGACCTCTCTTTGGAATAGTTTACCACCGGCGATTTTTCCGGACCGATACGATCTGAGGACCTTCAAGAAAAGAGCTTACTCCTTTCTAAAGAGCCGGCAACGCACCTGCAATTCCCCTGGTGTTGCGGATGTTCATGGGCGACGGTAGTCACTTAACATCAGGTGAACCTTATGCTCGTTTGCCCCCTCTTCTATAAAGAAAAACTGCTCGGGGCAAGGATACACGCTACCTCACGGGTAGCGTGTATTTCTGCAATATCATGGAACTTCACTCGAACCTAAACGCCGTCCATTACCATCTCGAGACGGCGAAGCCGGCTCTGTTCTTTCTGAACAAGATGCAGGTGTCCTCTCCGGCTAATAGTTCGTATCTCTCCTACCTGAGTACAAACGCGAAAACTCATTTGTGCTTCCGGCTGGAATTTGCGTATACGTCAGAGAGGATATCCATTCTCGATGCCTCATCGTTTGGCTACGCGTAGACAGCGACGACCATCCCCGCGTCTACGGATGTCTCATAGCAGTAATGCCGAAACGGACCGACTCATCGACCACGTTCAAATGGCTACAGATTCCTTGCTACAGCAGCTCCCCTCCGCAGAGATCGTGTTCCTAGACGACTTTAACGCCCACCACGCCGAATGGCTTGGTTCTTGTTTAACCGATCATGCGGGGAGATCTGTTCATGATTTTGCTTTGGCATATGGTCTGACACTATTGGTTACTTCGCCTACGCGGATTCCAGATGTGGAAGATCATGCACCTTCCCTATTGGACCTTCTGCTGACCTCTCATACGGACATATATCAAGTCTCCGTCGACGCCCCTCTTGGCTCCTCGGACCATTGTCTAATCCGGAGTGTGGTGCCACACGCTGAAATCGCGGTTGCATTCTGCAAGCTGCCGCCGTGTTTGACAGTATAGGTCAGCCGATTGGGATAGGATGCGTTCTTTCTATGCATCCTAACCTTAGGGGCGGGTTTGCTTTTCACCGGACGATCCCAACGTTGTTGTTGATTCTGTCGCTGATGTGGTACAGGGTACGAAACTTTTTATTCCTTCGTCTGTGGTGCCGCTTTGTGGTCGCTCCTGTAAAATAGCATTACGCTATAAGCAGGAGTGCTACCGGGCCTGGGCTGACGTATCAACGTCTCGGGATGTAAATACCAGCGCCCTTAAAAAAGAAGTATAACTCCAGGTCCTTCAAAAGAGTCATCGCCAAGGCAAAGTCAGAGCACATAGGCAGAATTGGCGAGAAACCAGTTCACATTCCCTCTGGAACCCGTGCATTCTGGTCTCTCGCCAAGGCTGTCCAAGGGAATTTCTGTCAGCCATCTCTGCACAGAGAGGACGACTCACTCGCACATGCCGCAAAGGAGAAAGCCGATCCGCTAGGCTCTTTCTTTCCGTCCAACTCGACACTCGATGACGGGGGGTGGGGGGTATAACGCCGACCATTCCGCGGTGTGAGTGCTCCATGCCGGATGTGAGATTCAAACAGCGCTCGGTTGCCAACCGGTTACATTGCTATGCGGATGACAGCATTGGTGATGCTCTATATATGATACTATACACCTGCCGTGCCAATATATCGCCGAGTACCAGGACAAACTTGTGTCTGAAGTCGAGTCTTTGCTGTACAGAGTCTCGGATTGGGGGTGACTAAATCTAGTCCAGTTTAACCCTCAGAAGACACAAGTTTGCACGTTTACTGCTAAAAAGAACCCCTTTGTCGTATATCCTCAGTTTTGAAGGCACTCTCCTCGTTGCCTCAACCAGTATCGAATAACTACTGTTACTGTACTGTACTAATAAGATTCCTATCTCTATGCTGGGGTTCCCCAGTGCCAGCTCCTTCCACTTGACCGCATCCTATGCATAGCAGTTCGAATCGTGGACGACAGAGTGCTTCCTAATCGGCTCGATTCACTGGCGCTGCGAAGAGATGTTCCATCCCTTTGCATTTTCTTTCGCATCTACCATGGGGAGTACTCTAAAGGAATTATTCGAATTAATCCCAGCCGTCGAATTACATGAACGCATATCGCGGCAAAACTTCCGATGCCATCCACACCATCCAAATGCTTGGTGGTCCACCGCTGTACGTTTCACTAGGATACAACTTAGGGTCCTTCAAGAAAAGAGCTCACTCCTTTCTAAAAGGCAGGCAACACAGCTGCAATTTCCCTGGTGGTGCAGTTGTGTAAAAACTCAATAACCAAGTTTAGTCGAACCCTAACTTACTGATGAATATTATAGTAACTTAGGAATTTCAGTGTAAATTCTATCAATTATACCTGTACAATGTAGGGACTAACATGATAAACTTTATTTTTAAAACAATCACGTATGTTGAATTCTATATAGCCTTTCTATAAGAGCTACCATGGCTCTAAAACATATGATGCAATGTTCTACAAAGTGACTATCATTTTGATGTCAACAAAGTTACTAAATAGCCCTACTAGTGGTTTGTATGCCCTTTTGCCACTCTTACTCCTATAAAAAAAATCAGACATTGGTAGGTTAGGAGAAAAGTGAGTACCTCTGTATTACACATATCATAAATACTACAGATAATAGTCAATTTTTAACAAAGTAAAACTTGCTTACTTGTTTGCAGGTGTTGCAACAGCTTGATGAGCACTCCTAGGGGGAGGTGCCCCCGGTGCTTTCACTTGCCTCCATGTATTGTTTACAGGGTTATAAAAGATCAACTCATTGTAAACCTCGGTCTGGAATATTATGTGAACTGTTATCTAGAGCTAAGTACACCACCATATTATGTATTGTTGAAACTGAAGCTGTTATTAAAATATTTCAAAATGACTAGTGAGACATTTTATGAAAGCAATAAAAAATAACCAATAATCTAAGCATTGCTTTTACACACATAAAAGTGATCTTTTTATTATTTTAATAAAGTAAGAAGTGATCCTAAAGAACTAAATAGAATATAATAAAGGAAAGGTTCCCATTTTCTAACAAAAATAAAACTGTTGAAATTAGGCAGTGTGATAAAGAATTATTGTTGAATGTGTACAAATGTATGTGGTAGAAAATAAATTAAAACACGGTATATAAAATTAAATACATGATAAATTTAAATATGTGGCAGTGCCATGCTGCAGCTATATTGGGGTTGTAGCATGAATGGGTCGGCTCAACCGGGGAAGGAGCATGCTCTCACATCATACCAGCTTGTGTAAAATAGCAGCTTAATACTGCTGTGTTTCGTATGGTGAGTGTAGAGATCTGGAGATCGTTTTTACTGGAAATGAGGCATTCCATATTAGTCCTTAGGGGTGACAATGCATTTTAATGATTGCATGCAATGAGGTTTGACTCTTAACAGTGGATAAATTTAGATGTCTATGGACTACAGCATCCACTTACCATCAGGTGGATTGTGTGGTTGTTTGTCACCCTTATTCTTGTTTGTGAAGTCAGCTGAAAAATTATACAACCCTGGATAAAACTATAGACATCCGGTACTTGCGTACGGGGGTGGGAGGAGGAGGGGGGAAGGGAAACCCTCCTACCTTTCCCCCCTTGCGAAAATGTATAGTCTATGAGTAATGGTTTTTTTATAAAATCATAACCTCATTTTTAGAATGAAATATTGACCTAAAGTTACTTCAGCAACAGCTTTGGCGCTGCGCCGCTCATCTCCGCAGGTTTGACTTATTGGTCCAGGTCCAGAACCAGCCTCCGCTGCTATGGTTCGTACGGGTGCCTGCAATTTGCTACTGCAGGTGGGATTTGCTCTTTTTTTGCATCTGCGGTTTTACTAAAATTACTCTAGGGGTAGGCCAGACAAGACTATGTGGAGTCGGGGCATGCAGTTTCGGTTTTAGAACAGATTCAACCAATATTATCTATAAAGTCAGGTTGCCCTATACTCTGTGAATTGTGATAATTTTGTTTTCTGAAAAACCTCTTGACTGCTCTCCACTGTGACTCACTTTGTTGTATCTGTGTTAAAAACAAAACAAATAATATATTTGCATTTCATTATATGTAATTATTAGTGAAATTTATTTTTGTCGTAATTAATTCAAAAGGCATTTCTAAAATCCAAAAACAGAGTAAAAGGTAGAAGCGTACCCTGATAAACCTCTAAATTGAAAACCAAACTAAAAAATCAAGTACCCGATGGCTACTTCATAATACTAGACCAAATTAACATATTTGCATTTCATTATAAGCAATTTTTAGTGAAATTTATTTTTATACTAATTAATTCAATACACATTTCCAACATCAAAAAACAGTGTAATAGGTTCAAGCTTAACCCTAACAAGCCTCCTAGACTAAAAGCATTATTAAAATCAAGTACCGAATATCTATAGCCAACCCCAAAACTGTCCCAGGGGTCACCACTACTACCAACTTCAAACAAAGCCATTGTCACCTTTGAAAACTTAGATGGAATACCTCATAGACTATAATAACTGGCTCTCTATACCCTTCAGGCCAGAACACAGGAGTCCATATGCAGCTGTTTCGAGTCAGAAATAGGTAAGAGTGAGATCTACCCACACAGACAGCTAGTTAGAAAGAACACCAACCACCATAAAAGCTTACTTTTTGTCCATTATGATATTCACCACCAAATAAAATAAGTTCGTTATTAATAGGATGCGGAGTGAGTGAAGCATATGCTCTGGGTGAGGGTGGTCCTGGTAAAGATTTCTCTGTAGCTGCAGCACGTTTTGCTTCCTCGCGTTCTATCTCTGCTACAACTTTGGCTATATCTTCCTGAAAAAGAAAATAAATATTTGAAAACAGTATACTTTTACTGTATGGTTTATATAAAACCTTTTCACTTTTTTAGAACATACGGTAGATATAAGATAAATAGAGATATCTCTCTGAGAGGGAATAATTTAATAGTTTAAAACATTTTAAAAGGAAAAACAACCTAAACGAAAAATAGATACTAGCTGTTTCTTTGACAATGAATATTTAATAAAATTTTAATTGTTAGCTTATTTCCAAAAATAATCTAAATAAAGCGTTTTCTTTTTAGAAGTATAAGTTTGATTAAAAAAAAATCTAAATTACTAACCTCCCCCAAGTTCGCAAGTTCCTTCTTCAGTTTATTTGCTAATTTCTTCTCAGTTTTAGCGGCAGTTTTCACAGCACCACTCACTTTGTTTTTATTCTTCTTTTTGCCCATATCTTATTGTCTTTATAATAACTATAAAACTAAAATTTAATAAATTAAGATTTAATTTATGTACTTAAACTTATTGTTTTTAAATTGTGCACATTTTCAGGCACAGATTAAAATATACTAGGTTTTCAGATATTCAAAAATCAAAAAGTACTCTGTGCCCTATATTAACATAAACTTGGTCTATGGTAATCTGTGTTTGTTGGTGCACACAAAGAGGGTATGTATCGTAGACAGAGAGACCTATTGACTAATGGTTAGCGTGGCCTCGAGTGAGAAAGGACGATAACGTAGTTTTAGGTTATACAATAATCTTTGTGACTTTTAAACATATTTAGATAAACATTTTAAAGTTTTTAATTGTTCTAAGAACTGAACTGAACAAGATTCACCTATCTCAAGCTCACAAACACTTTCTTTCTCACTTAAATCAACTTGTAAGCTCCTTAGATCCCTACGAACTGTCAAAGTTGTTTAGCAAAGTGTGGTTTGCTAAACAACTTTGACATATGCATAAATCTATCTTATTCGTGTGCAAACGCAAAAGTGACGCCTTCTTGAACATCTCAGTCCCCCCTGCGACCATGGGTGCTGTAAAGCTTTCGATACGTCGGGTATTTAAAAAGTTAAATATACGCGATAAAATCCATAAAAACCAGTATTATTTCAATGTGTAGTGTTCGCGTAAATGTAAGAAATCATTAAGTATTATGTAGTTTTGTAGATGGCTATACATTGTTCAAAGAGCACTTGTTGTCTTTTCGTTTGTTGATGCCATCATATTACAAAGTTTGTGGGAGATTTTGACGGCAGCCTAAGCAGACATTATCTTTAGGTTAGGTTAATTGACAATTAATAAAAATAAATTAATACACCAAATCACACTACCTTTACGTGTCAAAATTTACTTCGAACCATTATAATTCATAATAATATCAAAGTCTACTGTAAACTATTAAATGATAAAACAGGAGCCGCCGATCAAGTTTAGGCTCTATATACCCTTTAATGGTATGGTTATGATGAAAGTGAATAAGGTCAATAGAATTTAATCAATCATATTTTTTTTAAATTAAACACAATATTATTTTATTGAAGAAATTTTATTCTATAAATTAACTGTTAAGCCGGTTTATTTGAATATTACTTGATGAAATGATGAGTTCTATTTCTTTTCTTTTAGAATTTTTGGTAGAAACTTTACCGGCGTTGGATTGTTGATTTTGTTTTATCGTTTAAATAATGGTATTAACAGATTTTGATACAATAAAAGTGATGCGATTTTGTGTGTTAAATGTCTGCTAATAAACCTCAAGTTATTTTGATCGCTCAGGCGCCTTATTAACTTGAGTGACGGTAGTCATCAACTGTGCCGTGGGGTGAGTTGTCTTCAAGATCTTTCCAACAACTTCGCATCGCAATGTGACACATCAGCATATTGTGAAGAAAACGAATATTACGAATGAAATGAAGACTTAGCTTAAAAGACATACATCCAAGCCAAAAATTTACATAAATAAAAAAGGTTTTATTTTGTCATGTCATCTTGACGTTAATATTTCGTTCCACGTAAAAATTAACGAATATTATATGATTATAACAGTTAAATAGCAAAATTATATTAATATACTGTATATACCAACTCGATTATTTTCAAAGAATATAAGAGTTATTATTTTTACTTTTAAACTTAATTCTTCTCATCTTCCTGTTGAAACAACGGGTGTAAATAGTTAATTAACATGAAACCATAGCATGAAACTGAACGCATTTTGCCAAATCAAAAAGTTTGATTTGGTTCACTTTCTAAGTATTTATTTCATTTTTAAGTACTTATATCATTCAGGTCCAGTATGACTACAAAAATATATCTACTTATAGGTAAAACAAGATAGAGGAGAGACGTTTTAAAAAAATATTGTGTTTTCAAAATACAACTTCAAACGATGACGACTCCAGGAGGATCGGTAAGTAAATTTATATCTAGAATTTGTATAAAATGCTTAATTTTAAGTACTAATATTTTTAAATCTAATTTAGTTAAAATCCAAAGATGCGTGGTGATGTAATACTTTTGCAATAGTTGCTTATTTCCAATTTTACTAAAGGTTAAATTCTTGTTAATTTTACTTATTACCTCTTTTACACCAGGACAAACTAATGTTTAGCAATAGTAATCGTGACAGAAAGTACTGTGATGTCTATCTAGGTATCTAGTGATGTCTCATAGAGAAACCTCTTTTTTTTCTTCATCCGCCTTTAAGAGTGCTTTATATGAACCTCTTCTCTCCTATTTAAGGGAGGATTTCTTTTAATCCTAATGCTTGTCAGGCAGTATTTAATAACACTACAGGAGAAAAAATATCTGTGAAAAAGACAATAAGTTCAACAAATGTTCATGTATGACTTGTGGGACAGTGAAATGGTTAATGTTAATTCTATGTTTCTAGCAACCATCACCAGCTGTACAAGAGTTTAAAATACGAGTTCCAAAAAATATTAAGAAGAAATATCATGTGATGCGATTTAATGCTACTTTAAATGTGGACTTTGCAAAATGGACTCATGTGAAAATGGAGAGGGAGAACAATATAAAGGAGTTCAAAGGGATAGAAGAAGAAATGCCAAAGTGAGCTTTATAAATTGCAATTAGTGTTTTTTCACTCTAAAATTATTTAAAATTGCCTCACAAAAATAGTGTACCACAAATATGTGTTGTGCATTTTGTTTTAATAAACTTCACCCACAGTATACGTTAGCTGATGTGAGTTAGCTTAGTTTCGATTGTTTTAATGTTCATACAGGCAGGTTTCCTCACTATGTTTTCCTTTTCAAGCAAGCATTTCACAATCAATATTTAAAATTAAGAACCAATGCGGTTCTGGAATTGAAACCGGGTTGTTTGCATACTAAGGCTGTTCGCATACTAGGGTTGTTTGCATGCTAGGGTTGTTTACATACTAGGGTTGTTCGTATACTAGGGTTGTTCGTGTACTAGGATTGTTCGCATACTAGGGTTGCTCGCATACTAATTTACAGCAAGCGCTAAGCCGGTAATCTTCCAATGGCTTAATACATTATTTAATCTTAAACAATATTTCACATTCAATATTAAATATTTTCACTACTTCATTATGATGAATAATGTTAATGAAGCTGCAGGTATATAAAGTATCAGGGATATGCCAGGTCATAGAAGTTACTATGACCCATTGAATCTCAAACCACAATGTGTATAAGTAAGATAATTGTAATATGTATCTACCAAAATTATTTATAATTTATCTCTTCTTTTGCCTTGTTAATCAAAGAAAAAGTAAATCAAAATATTACAAACAAAAATAAGCAATATATTGTATTATCTATTTTTATTTTTATATGTATGTAAACATATCATCATTACAGCCCTACGCAAGTCCACTGGTGAACATAGGCCTCCCCCAATGCCACAAAGCACGGGCCTGAGCCAACTGCATCCATCAACTTCCTGTACATCTTACCAAGTCGTCACTTCATCTAGTAGGAGGTCGCCCTACACTTTGCCTACCGGTACGAGGGTGCCAGTCGAGAACCTTTGTCCCCATTGGTTGTCAGTTTTTGGAGATTTGGGCCCATTGCCACTTCAGCTCACTAATCTGTTTGGGCTATGTCGGTCACTCTGGTTCTATTGCGGATATCCTCATTTCTAAGTTTATCATGCAGAGACACCTCGAGCATAGCCCTCTCCGTAGCTCGCTGAGTGAACTTATGCGTCCTCATACTGCCAGCAGTGAAGGACCACATCTCAGATCCATAAATCATCATTAGCAACATGCACTGGTTGTACAATCTTGTTTTCAGGTTTTGAGGTATACCTGAACTTAACATAGTACATATATTTAAAATTTTTATTGTAGTTATTTTAAGTAATTAAATTTTTAAAAACACCTTTTATACATCTTAGATTCGGTGCAGGCTCAGAGTATGGGCGAGATATGCGTGAAGAGGCACGGCGCAAAAAGTTTGGTATTATATCAAGGAAATACAAGCCAGAAGATCAGCCATGGATACTTAAAGTTGGTGGCAAGACTGGCAAAAAGTAAGTTATTACATTGTTTGGTTTATGCAAGTGGGGGTTACTATTGTCCTAACAGCATGAAACAGGCCAAAAAATATACTGATAACTATATTATGGTGTATCTAAGCAATGAATGGCGGTGATTTTAACCTAGTGTTCAATTTTGAATATAATCCACTTGCAACATAGAGCGACAATTTTTTTTATCTGGGTCATTCCATGATAAGAGGTTTTGAGCCCATAGAGGATAAGCGGGTAAGGAGAAAAGTTGCGAGTTTTTTGATTAACCACATATCCTACACTTTTAGTCCCTTTTATGCACATATTCACGTAAGGGGGAGTCATTTTATACATATGCGGTTACTTTTAAAAAGCTAGGGTAAATACATTGGGGTAAATACTTTTCTCGCCAAGGAAAACACTTGGACATAGTAAAACGATTATTAAAATAAACTTTTATTAATCATTGTACTTAACTAATAAACAAAGTATCATTCTTGTTTTACAGCCTTTATTTAAATCTTAAAATAGAGCTTCTTTAGTCTTTGAAAAGATATAAGTAAATTAAGTAATAAGAAACATTGCACCTTCAAAAAATCGTAAAGTATTGTTTAAATCAATACTAATTAAGGAGACTAGTGCCTTTTAAGAGATAATCAGACTTGTAATAATCAATGTTTATTAAACATTGTATTTAAAATCAGAACACCGTCTTTGTATCACAGCCTTTTCTTAAATCTAAAACTAGAGGTTTTTTAGTGTCTGTGAAAAAATATGGGTAAATTAAGTAATGAATGATATCGCACCTTCATCAATTAATAGTAATTATTTTATCTATACAAATTAAGTAGACTAGCGCCTTTTAAGTGATATTCAGACTTTATGAAATGATAAAAAATATGCTTAAGCTTTCTCAAACACATTTTTGAATGAGTAGAATACTCTCTGCCCTTTCAAAATAAGATTTGTTGTCTGGAGTGTCTGAACTATCTGGTCATTTGAGACAAGTGAAATATCCCGTTCATTAACTTTAAATAGTTTTTCAGATTTGTCCTCTAGTTTCAGAAAACTTGTTGGACCTCGTCATCATCTTTCAAACACATACACATAGCCATGAATGATACTATGTCTTTTTTATAGTAGTATCACCATAACAAATGTCTTCTTGCATGTGAAGGGTTCTTGATTCTCTGTCTGATGCCTGTCATGTATTAGTGTAAAGATTGTGCACTGTCGGGTGGATTCTCTTCCTCATCCTCGGACTCTAAATATGATCCATAAACATCCTCATTTTGGAGACATCTTTTTTTTTGCAGATGAGTATATCATAATTTTTATGTCATCACATTTTGTATATTATTTGCAAAAGCTGTGTAAAAAATTAATTTTCAACTTTCTTGGATCCTCAATGGACATCTGATGGTTATGCAAAGTACAAGCAAAAGTTTTTATTTGTGCATTAGCACCAACAAATACAGAATCTTTGATTATGCCATAATCTGTAACAATATTATAAACAACAATGTAAGAACATTAAATCATTAAAATGAAATAAGCCACGTACACACATGAGGAAATATCCCTGATTAAAAAAGGGAATTGAAAGCTCAGAATAAACTCAAACAAATTCACTTGATGCAAACTGTATCTTTATATACTCTATAATATGCCGATGTAAGTTAATGATGTATCTTTTCATTTTATTAGAAGTTGAGAATGTTAGCTATATCTGTATTAGTTTATACAAACATCTAATGACCCCTTTATCTCCCCTGGTCAGTGAGTATCTCCCCTGTATTGTATTGTATTTTTGTATTTGATAAATAAAAACAAATCCTGGCATGCTTTACTCAGCCTACACACAATTAAAAATTGTTTTGATATGGTCGGATATCCGACACAGTGTCGCGGCGGCATGCCAGTTCAATATGGCGTCAATTAATGACGTCATTTGCAATCGCCTGTATACTGGAAATATTTCGAAACATACCCCATATCGTCCCATAGGTGTAGTAAGATGAGACGGAGGGAAATGAAACAAAAGATAGGCACCAACAACTTTTTGATAAAATTTGAGATTGGAATAAAATTGCGGGTGCAAATTCGCCTGCCAAGCAATAGAAATGGTAAATATCCGACCTATTGAGGCAATCTATGGGGGTTGGCTTATGCCATTATATTTTTTTATGGGCTGTAATGAAAGAAGGAACGAAAATGGTTTATTCAATTCCGCTCTCAGTCGACTAAAGAAGTTACAGAGAATTAACAGTAACTTAGCGCGCAATGTATTAAGGCCGCAGGGCCCGTCGAGTGGTATACATGCAGTCTTTAGCTGATGATGACGACTTATCTATGATTTGTTTCAGGTTTAAGGGCATTCGCGAGGGCGGAGTTTCTGAGAACGCAGCATACTATGTGTTCACGCATGCGGCAGATGGAGCTATTGATGCCTACCCTTTGCAGGAATGGTAAAGTATAGGGATAACCCATTATTTTCGTAACTGCACGAATGATCGGCTCGGCCGGGGCGGGACCACGCTCTCAAAGAATTCCAGCGTAAAATAGCTGCTTAAAGCTTCTGTGTTTCATATGGTGAGTGTAAAGAACCGGATACCCTTTTCGCATTCCATCTCGGTCCTCAGGGCTGGCAACGCATCTGCATTTTGATTCTTAATTGAAGATAAATGTAGATGTCTATAGGCCACAGCACCCACTTACCATTGGGTGGACTGTGTGCTAGTTTGTCCCCCTTATTCTATAAAAAAAAATATTATATCTACTCTACTTTACGAACGGCAATAAAACAATAAATTTTGTAGGCATCTTTGACCTTGTCACTTCGCAGGGTCACAAGCTCAAGGGCAAAGGGCAAAGATTGTTCAAAAATTCGATAGCTTTTTATGTATTTATTTAATTCAAAAGTTTTGTTTTTATTTTTTGTATAATATCACTGCCATAGACTTCTACTCCGTTCACCTGTTACACCCTATTTTTTCTAGACAGTAAAAAAGGTCAACCAGTATGTCATGTAGATATGCAGAATACAGTAAAATATAAAAACTTACTTTTATAATAGTAATCCGCCTTGGCTTTGCATGTGTAGGATTTATAAACGTAGCGTTATTTAGGTTTAAGATAATTAAATACCATAAATTTTTCCAATTTTTCATTTTGCTTACAAAAAATGTAATTTTGTAAATATGTAATATTAATAAATAAATAGTGTATAACTGATAAGTATGTCACAATATATAATTTATGAATACACAGTGTGTGCAACGTATGCTATGCTAGAAGTATGTGATTGTAAATATGTTTGTATGTTTATAATATTTTTATTTTACTTCTTTAATTATAGGTACAATTTCCAGCCTATTCAGAGATACAAAGCGCTTTCGGCGGAGGAAGCAGAGCAGGAGTTTGGAAGGTATTTCACCATACTGTTTAATTGTTTTATCAACTAGGGACGCGTTGTTTCGCCTTTCTTTATAGAATAAGAGTGACGAACAAGTACACAGGCCAGTTGGTAAGTAGATCCTGCAGCCCATTGTCTTCTATGGGCTACAGGCTGTTCTCTTAAGAATCAAAAAGCAGTTATGTTGTCACCCATGAGGTCTAAGTCGGAATGCCTCATTACTAGTAGGAATGGTCCCTAGTTCTCTACATTCACCGTGTGTATCGTTGTGTTTCGTACGCAGCAGCATTGAGCCGTTATTTAATGCTTGTATACTGTGAGAGTGTAGTCCTTTCTGGAGGTATAGACGTAGATGGCGATGATGTGCCACAGCATCCACTTACCATCAGTTGCTTGCTTGTCACCTTTATTCTATAAAAAATAAAGATAATGAATAATACTTACTAAAAGACACTCTTATGTTAAATTTACCACTGTTTCGGAAACGCTTGCAGCCTATCAAAAGTCCACTGAGGAATATATGTCTCACCCATAGGTTGACATAAAAGGGGAATATTTGCCATAGTTGGCACTCTTGGCAAGCGGGTTGGCAACTGCAGTTTTTTTATTTTTAGTTGTTATTTGGAAGATGCTGCTGCCCATCTCCATGTATTTTTTCTCCAAGTATTTCGTCTCTTAAGACACTTACGGGTGGTAGATGAGATGTATAATTGCTTATTGTACTTTTTCGTATGTATTTGCTTTCAGACGAAACAAAGTAATAAATTATTTCTCGCTAATGTTTCGTAAGCGGATGCGCGGAGAAGACGGCGTCGACGAAGGCGAAGACCCCGACGAGAAAAAAACAAAGGGGTCCAAGGCAAAGAAAGGTAGACAGATTTTTTTATTAATTTACTGTAGAGTTGATTTTAACTTTTATATTTTACAGTCCATGCCAATTTTACGCGAGTTCTTTAACATTTATGATCAATGGTGAAACATCTTTTTCCTGTAAACAAAAAGACGTCAAATGCGTTGTCATATCTGACAATTAAAAGTAAATATCTAAGTATTTAATTACACTGACTCTTATGATGCTCCCACACAACAGTTAAAAGAATTATATGCGTTGATTCCTCCCTCTTCTTTCAACCATCGGACAACCAGATGGTCGGCCTGTTTTCACCCCTTTGTTGTCGATATCTGAATATAAACTTTGGTTAATCACGAATCATGAAATTTACAAAGGGCGCTTAAGCCCCTGAGATATCCAAGTGTATAATTGTCGACACAGTCGCCTTCTAACAATTCGTACTTTTTCCTTAAATAACAATAGGATAGGTACTTGCTGGCATTTAACATTGAAATCGCAATACACTTGCCATCTATTCTAACTGTGAGGTCACGCGGTCATTATGAAAATTTATATCCTGCGTAATCGACACGCGCCATAAGTATAAAGTGATACTGCCAGGCCGGGTTGGACAAAAATAACGTATCTTTGTACACTATTTTGACTCACGAGAATACTTTTTAAGTAGTGCTAGCTGGTCAGATAGACGTTGTTCTGTCCTTTTCGATGTAAAAAAATATTAAATACGCATTAAAAAAGTATTTAAGGTCACTTATTGGGATAAAAACTACCCTATCCCTCAAGTTGAACCAATCCTCACCCAATGTGCAAATTTCATTGAAATCAGTTCACTAGCTTAGGAATTCATCGCGGACAAACAATGTGACACGTAGTTTTTATGTATAAAGATATGCTCGGAAATTTTACATAGATGAAATACTCAATTAAGTTCTTAACCGAATGGATTTTTAAAATACATATTAATAGAGATAAAATAAAAAATAATTTGTCCACCGAATGATAAAAACCAAAAACAAATATGCGTGCAGCGAAGAAGGGAGCGCTAAAAGCCTTTTGACGTAGGAAATCCTCGTTTTAAGTCCAGTGTAGTGGGTGTTTTCATCATGGTAAAGCTAAGTGATATTTCAAACAATAAATTAACTTTCAGACCTTAAGATATCCGACATGGACGAGTGGATCGACTCGGACGACGATTCGTCGGGGTCCGAGCCCGGTGAGAAGGAAAATGATAGTGACTCTGGGGTTAAGAAGAAAAAGGACAAAAAAGGTGCACTACTACCCACCTAGAACTTCCATTTTAGCGAAATTGTAACATAAGTATTTTTTGCGTCGTAACATTAGTTTTATTAATTTGGCAACTTTTTTATATTTAGGATTTATATTATCCTCTATTTATAATTACTAATAGCAATATTTATGCCCCTTTTGGATCGCACAGGGGGCTGAATATAAATATAGTTTTGATACTTGTCTTCAGCGGCCACAACCAAAAAGAAGAAGAAAGTAGAAGATGAGGCGTTCGAAGAGAGCGACGATGGTGACGAGGAGGGCAGGGAAAGAGACTACATATCGGATTCATCCGAAAGGTAACTTTGCTTCTAAATTAAGACGCTTATTCCGCAACCCATATAAACCTGTGGGTACAAGAAGCAACAGCGGAAAAGAGTCATATACATGTAGAATTTTACGTGGTAGAGCCATGCTGCTACATTATAGTTGTAGCACGAATGGGTCGCATCGAGTGGCGAAGGACCACGCTCTTACAGAATACCATCGTAAAATAGCAGCTTCATGTTGCTGTGTTTTGCATGGTAGTCCTCAATGGTGACAATGCATCTGCATTTTGATTCTTAATCAAGAATAGGGACTTTTGATATGCTGTAACTTACCCACCCATTTATACATATAAAAGAGGATCTACGTATCGTTTAACTGAAAGTCTATTTGTTCACTCAAAATGAAAATTGGCATATACATGTATTTTTCAATGGAGAAGATTTGTATTCATAAACTAAAAAATGAGAAGTAATAATTGTGAAAAAATTTAGAAACAAACAGAAATTTAATTTTTTTGTTTTTATTTGCTTTTTTCTCAATTTAGCGCGGCAATGAATAAATTAAATTGCGTGCGCTAAAATAAAAACATTGCTGAACACAACCTATGATATTAACTTTTACATGGTAGGGCCATTCTGCAGCTATATTATAGTTGCAGCACGAATGGGTCGGCGCAGCCGGGGCAGGGCCGCGCTCGCACTGAATACCAGCATATAATAGCAGCGTAATGCTGCTGTGTTTCGCATAGTGAGTGTAGAGAATCGGAGACCCTTTATACTAGAATCAAGGCATTCCATCTTAGTCCTCAGGGGTGACAAAGCATTTGCATTTTGACCCTTAGTTGAGGATAAACGTGGATGTCTACGGGCCACAGCATCCACATACCATCAGGTTAAATAAAAAAAAATTATCACTGCCATGATGATTTTGTAATGTATTACAATTTTAAGTGTAAATTCTTGTTATGGATCAGTAAAAAAAAGGCCATTATAAAGAATATAAAATTAAAAGCTGTTCTACGTGTGATTGCTTATTTTTTAATGAAGTGAACTAAGACGTACTCCATACATTTTTGAACCTCTAATATATACTTACAAATATATAATATTTGTGTTACTTTTATTGAATAAGTCCGTATTAAAAGACACATGATTTTTATTGTTACAGCGAATCTGATCATGAGACTAAGGCAAACAAGGAGCTGAAAGGTGTCGCGGAGGAAGACGCTCTCAGGTAACACTTTTTTTATTCATTCATCCTCTTTAATAGCATGTTAAAAGCTATACATACATGTGTAAGCTGCATATTTTCTATAAAAATCAACAGTCTTAAATCGACATAGATTTTAAACTCTTTATATTAATTTTCTACTACTCTTTATACTAATTCTCTGTGAGTGTCTTATATAATTATAAGTATGACCTTGCAGGAAATTGTTGACATCGGACGAGGACTCTGAAGAGGAACAAGAACAGAAACAAGAGTCAGAGCAAGAGGACGAGCCCACGAAAGAGGGCGAGGAGCGCGCCAGCAAGCTCACCAAGAAGAGCAAGAAGAAGTCAGAAGACGGCAAGAAAGGTAGCTACATGCATATCATTATCATCATTACAGACCTTCATAAATCCACTGGTGATCTTCGGCCTCCCTTAAAGAATATAATAAATATACATTGTATTAAAATATGACTGCCTTGTTGGTTTGGTGTCCGTAAGGTATGAGCCCCGGGTCGGGACAAAACCTATTACTTGGTTGTTCTGTTAAGAAGTTCTCAGTTGCGGTGTATAGTCAGGAAATCGGCGGTGTGTCTCCTCCGTAGCTTGGAAAGCCCGTTAAAGCCTTGCACTCCTATCCTGCTCTGGCCGTGTCGGATTACAGTCTCATCGGATTAAGGACTGAGGAAACAGAGAGTGTGTACCTGTGTTTTTTCACGTGCACTATAATCCTAATTAACCGTTTTTTTAATAATATTGTTGCGTGCCATAATCAATGCCTGGTACATTGCGACATTAGTACTACACACTAGAAGAGTCAAGATCCTTCTAGAGATTTCCATACCAGAACTTTCTACACCTATCTTTCTATCATCTATATCTACATATATATTTCTAACCTCAGTCGGGACCGGTACGTACTCGAATATTCTAGATGTTTCAGTAGAAGAGACCCCCATATAAAGCCGGTATAGACCGCGACCCGAGTCAGTATTGAATTGGCAATACAAGCGAACACTTCGAAGCGATATAACTGCGAACTAAAGTGTTCAGTAGTGCAATTGCGTTTTATTATTAGCGTGTTTTACTTGTAATTGGTGTTCGGTAATTAAAGTGTCAATTTTGGTAATTCAGGCAGTTTTTATTGTCACGAACCCCAATATCATAACAATATGAATTGTCAAACGCACATACAGTTGCACCTGGTAGTAAGTGGCTACGTCCATGGACATTTGCAGATAACTTCGAACGTAGAAGGATACAAATGTGTTGTCACCTCTGACTGTTAGAATGGGATGTCTCACAGCCTGACGGACTCGGAGGGTTCCCCGGGCAGGAAAGGAATACTATCACCAGGAGTAATTATGATAGATTTATAGAGATACCATTTGTCAAAATCAAACGACTAGTTTAGGAGTTTTTTTTTTATAGAATAAGGGTTACAAACAAGTAACACAGTCCATTTGATGGTAAGTGGATCCTGTGCCCATTGACATCTACATTTATCCTCGATTTAGAATCAGAACACAGATGCGTTGTCAACCCTGAGGACTAAGATGGAATGCCTCGTTTCCAGTAAAAAAGCTTACCATACGAGACAGCAGCATCAAGTTGCTATTTTACGCTGGTATTCTGTGAGAGTGTGGTCCTTCCCCGGTGGAGCCGAACTATTCGTGCTAGAACCATAATATAGCTGCAGCGTGGCTCTACCACGTATAAGGAGATACGAACGGCAATAAAAACGAACATCTATATTCCAACTAAAATTTTTCCCCTCTCCCCGCTTTTTTAGTTCACCGCCAAAGTTGCGAAGTTTTTAAACTTGACTAAAACTGAATTGCTGTACAGATTCAAGCAGCGACTTCAGCTCGGACTCCGACACCGACCCGGAGGGCAGCAACAAGAAGCCGAAGAAGGTCAAAAACAACGCCGACAAGAACGCCTCCACTGCCAACTCTTCAGGTGATTCACATATATTTTTATTAGGGATAGGTCGAACATGGATTTCACCGAATACCAATATTTGGCCGAAAGTTCGGTAAAACTTTTACCGAACCGAATATTCGGCCGAACATTATTCGGCAGCATCACCTCGGTACCTAACCAATATCTGTCGAAACTTGTAAAGCGCGCGGGATTAGCGTCGGGCCCTGCCACTCACTCCCCCGCCACACCTGCCATGCCTTTGTATCACCACCCTGTACTGAGCAAATTGCCGGCGCACATGCTTATGCTTTGACTATTTTTGTGCGAAAAAAATTTCGTAGTGTTATTCTTAGTGAAAATTGATAGTTATATGATAAAAATGAGTGGCAGGAGTTCTACTATTTGGATTTATTATAGAGAAACTGACGACCAAAGTGAAATTTACTAATGTAATGTTTCTTTGTTTGATTCCAAAGTGCCTTAAAAACATAACGCTATACAAGTAGATATAACCCAAAAATAAAATATACTTTCAACAGTAAAATTATAAATGACATGGCATGTCAATTCATACATTTCAACACAGTGGATACTGACTATACTACTTTACCGAATGTTCGGTGATTTAGCCGAATATTCGGCCGAATACGAATTTTCGGTAAAGCTACCGAATATGCCGAAGACCGAATATGAAACGAATCTTCGGCCCATCGCTAATTTTTATACAGGAAGTACATCTATCCTCTTACATTAATGCTCTTGTATGGTTCTAGTCCTAGGTGAATTCATCATCATCATCATCATTACAGCCCTTCACAAGTCCACTGCTGAACATAGACCTCCCCCAAGGTACGCCACAAAGCA
>DWHP01000578.1:0-19129 GCA_018247895.1 Parnassius honrathi
ATGGGCCACAGCATCCACTTACCATCAGGTGGACTGTGTGTTCGCTTGTAACCCTATTCCTATAAAAAAATCGAATAATTAAAGCCCCGAATTCAAAAGCTATAATGGGGAAATTATTTTATTCTTTTTAGTTATAAAAATTAGTCTTTCCTTTTTTAAATTTATTTTATGTATCAATTAAAGATAGGACTTTTCTATTGAATTTAATTTACATATGTTTTATCTTTAAGGATTCAAAACTTTTTTAATCTTTAGAAAAAATGTATGTATATCATATTTATACAATTTTAGATTAAGAAATTTCGGCCAAAGAAATGATAACTTTCCATCATACATAATCCGTAACACGAAAGTTGAGTCTGAATACGATTGTCACAACCTTTTACCGACTTCAAATACATATCACACAGCAAAACCACAACACAAAATAAATAAATCATAAAAAGTGAAGATTCGTAGTATTCATGTTTGTAGCACACAACTATTAGTAATAATTAGTTTGATCTGATAGTTTGTTCCTTTGATAAACTGATAACAATCTTATGTCAGGTACAGACACGAGAAGAGATTACCACCTCATAATAATGGTGGCCCAACTCAAAACTTGAACATAAATGAGTTTTTAATTTGAACGGATGTCAAATGTTTGAGTCGCGAACGGTGTTAATTTATGATGAGATTATCTTGTATCAGAACGTCGGTCATATTGCAAGTACATTATGTATGTTTTACAAATCTAAAGATATCACTTTGTAAGCAAATTTTTTTCTCTGTGGGAACTATTTTTAAATTGTAATGCGATAAAAGAATGGCTTTGTTTCTTTCTATACAATATGGGGCTAACGTGAGTATCGTAAAGGACAATGAAGTAAAATAAACCAGGGGATGGGCAGCAGCTCCTTCCTCATAACAACTCAAAATATTAAAAAATCCATCTGTCACGTGCGGTAACTATGGCAAATATGCTTCATATGTGGCAATTTATAGGGAAAGTCTATGTTAGGCAGTGGACTTTTGATGTCTTTTAATTAATTAATGGGAATAACGAGGATGCGACTCATTGAAGGATATTTAAGGGTAGAGGGTAAAAAAGAATATTCAATAAAGTGTTCTAGTGAGGCAGAAAACTTCCGAAAAGTTACACAGTACTCGACCGCCAACCATACAGATTGTGTGGATGAAATTGAAAAACATGTCGTTAAACTGAGGAGCTAGAGTAAATCCGAAAGATTTTTTTAACAACAAATACTTAATAATAATAATAATAACCTCCCCATGCGATGAACTTGACGTGGTGGGGGGCTTACGGGATTAAGTACTGGTAACTCGGCTTTAACATCTTGCAAATAACTCAATTAATTACATCCTACCCAAACTAACGACCCTGAACCCATTTTATGGAGAAATGTAGGGACAGTCAATCTAAGAGTACAGTTTACGGCCGCTTCCCGGAGTTCGTCGGGGCGCATCTGGAGCCAACGCTGGATGCCACAGCATGCGAACCGTTGGCGACGGGGGACTGAACAGGTGGGTTTCCCTGGAAAAAATTGCTATCACATTCACCTTCATCTACGGTATCTTCCGAATATTCACTCTTTAGTAATATTACATCACCTTCCTCAACTCATAGCGTATTCCAATCACCTGATTCATCACCATCATCTTCATATACATCAAGTATAACAAGTTCAACAGCTGTTGTACAGGAAGCATCAGCTACTAAACCTGCACCCACTGTTGGACAACTACGTGCGCGGAAAAAATGGACAGAAGGTATGAACCGCTTTTTTTGCGTACATACCTATTAATGACTAAATGCGAAACAACCCACATGAATAAGAAATTTTACACCAGGAATTTGAATGTAGATATCCCGAAATGCAAGCCACTCGGCAACGACTAGGAGACCAAAAACGAGCTATATTAAGAAAAAACCTACCGCCACAAAAACTATTACACGAAATAGGTAATGAAGTGAAAGAATATATTATACAGAATGAGAACCGTTACAAACAAAAACTACGAACAATACCAGGATGAAATGCTCGGATGAAATAAACAAAGACATAATTAGATTTTATCTTGAAGTAACTGAGTTGGAGAAAGAACAAACTGGCTACCGGAAAAAATTGTATGAGCTATTCATAGAAAGACATCCATATTTATCTTACCTTACTGAACAGAGGATTGCCGACCAAAGAAGATTAATATTTAAAAATAAGAAATACTCAAATAAAATTCACGAATTGAGAAGAGACGTAGAATTGAAATTGAAATTGAGGGAGCAGAATAATCAACAATATTAAAGACTGTAGAAGAAATAAAGAGGAAATATAAAACACACTCTCAACATGAAGAATCTAACACGGAGTCACAACATTTTCTCGATACACTCAAGCAAAAATTAAACGCGCTATCAAATAGATTGAGAAGATATTTAACATGTACTAAACGTAAACAACAAAATGCAAATTTTTTAAATAATGTAAAACAGTTCTACGTAACTTTAGGGAACGAACACCATATTAATACTACACGTTCTGCTCAATTCCCATCACCACAACACTTACAACAATTTTGGGCAGGCCTATGGGAAAACCCAGTAGCACACAATAGTAAGGCTTAGTGGTTAGACAAAATAGCAAACACAGCAAATATTAAACAAATGAATTTTAAAAACCTCACAGTAGAAACATTCATTCAAATAATTAAACGCACACAAAATTGGAAAGCACTGGGTACCGATAATATACATTACTGACAAAACTAGCAGACTTAACACAGTCATTTTCTACAGACATAAAAATGCAATTTGGTGTTGATAAATGCAAAGTACATTCTATCAAAGTTCTAGGAAAGTCAATAAACAATACATATATACTAAATACTGGTGAACAAATAGAGCCCGTAGACGAACATAGCACATATAAATACTTAGGGTTTCATCAGTCCAAACAGATACATCAAAAACAAGCAAAAATAGACTTAACTACAAAATTTAAAATTAGAATAAACCAAATATTAAGAACTCAACTAAATTCACGCAATAGTATAAAAGCCATAAATACTTACGCGATGCCCATTCTCATCTATATAGGAATAATAAATTGGTCTCAGAGTGATTTAGTTAAACTTCAATGCACAATTAATACACATATGACAGTAGACAGAAAACACCACACCAGATCATGTACATAGCGTCTCACATTACCACGCCAAGATGAAGGGAGAGGCATCATCGATATACAAAATTTACACAACAATCTAATAGACAAATTTCGCAAATATTTCTATGTAAAATCTGAACATTCGCACCTGCACAAATATATTGTAGATATTGACAAAAAACTTACTCCTCTTAATCTAAATGACAGACATTTTCAGCTCAAGATACTAAGTAAACAGCGGAAAATAGATTTGTGGTCACAAACTTGATGACCTTAACCATCAGACCTTGCCGATTTCGGTCAAGCACATGTCGACAGGCAAGCGTCGAACGAGTGGCTCCGACGCGGAGAGCTCATCCTAGAGACGGAGGCTTTTGCCAACTATCAAAAACACATTATTCGTATTCCCAACCCTCCAACTGATTTATGTAGACAATGTCACAGTAGCTCAGAAACAATTCAACATAATACAGTGCATGTAAATCTATAGTTCAAACTGACTAGAAACATAGACATGACCAAGTTGCTGCAATTGTCCACCAAAACCTGAACCACAAACATTCATTCATTTTAAAAAAAGTCGCCTATTATAAATATATTCCTAGCACTATTTTAGAAAGTAATTTCAAAATATATTGGAGAGCCGTGGTAGCTCAGACGGTTAACACTCGCTGTAAATATAACGGAACGCGAGTAACCCGGGTTCGATCCCCGCCGGCACCAATGAAATTGTTATTTGCAATTTAAGTGCTGATTTACCACGTGCTCGGCGGTGGAGGAAAACATCGTGAGGAAACCCGCATGTCTGAGAAATAAAGAAAAAATATTTCGAAGACACGTGAAGGTCGCCAACACGCATTGCGGCAGCGCGGCGGACACTTCCTTGCCCTAAAACCCTCTCAGAAATGAGGGGAGACCTGTGCTCAGCAGTGGGACGTATATAGGCTGTAACTTTACTTTTACTTTACTTCACTTGGCAATGAGATAATCGCCGGCAGACTTTTTCTTTAATAAAATATTTAAAAAAAATTTTGGTTTTTAACAAGAGATATGTATTATCCGAACCAGTGATAGGTATATAAAAATTACGATCAATAAGTAATTTAAATTAATACCTCTCTCCCCTTTCATAAGACAATCAGGTCGGCAGGTCTATATAAATTTCAGAATGTTACAAATACGTAATTTTTCGTTATAAATTTGAAAGCTGATGTCCTTTTTTGTATTAAAGCAAAAAAGTACAGGTATTACAGCCAGGCACCCGCTACTTTATTTTTTTAATGTTATATTTAATGTGACTTTATTTTCAAAGATCTCTTAATGTAATAAACAACAATAGTAAAGTTTTATCGTGAAAAATATGAAAGGAATTAATTTTGAATTATTCAGCACGTTAGCGAAGGGATTCATTTTGTATACTTTTTTTGATGTAAGAAAGTGTGGTTCGGCATACTACCAGCTTATTGATCCTCACTTAAGAAAATTATTTATAAAAACCAAAAAATTGTAATACCACGTGCATTGCAAATTAAATAGCAGGTAAAAATTTTAATAGACTTGGGATGATGTTACTTTAATTGTCATTAAAATAATATTATCTCACGGATTTATAGTACCATTATCTGCACTGAGTGAAAGAACACGATTTTTCACTAGTACTTGTAAAAGACTGACGAGGCTTTGCCAACTTTACTTCGTAGATAAAATGTTAACAATTACATTTAAGCATAATTTGAAAATAATTTTACCTACAAGGAATTTTGGGAATAGGCAATTTCAAAGTCGTAACTATTAACACGACTTTAAATTAGTTTTTAACTAAACTTAAAGGTTATGAATAATAAATAACAAGTCATTTTATAATAATAGAGAATGTTTCTTGTTTCGTATAAAGGTTAAAGTACTGAAACTAAATAAGCCGTGTGGTAACAGCGCGGCGTAAGTGAATCCATCGCAACGTTTCGTCTTGTAAGAGTTAATTAAGGAAAATTATAGAATTATCTCCTCATTAGCATCGTATTTTTTAAATTCTTTCATTCATTTCGTGAAACCTAACATTTACAACAACACAACGGATTCCAAAAAGCTTATTTTTATCACGTTTAATTTAACTTATTTATGCTTATTTAGAATTCCCGATATTTTGGGTTGTTTACAGCAAACATGATCATGGAAGAACTGAGGTTTTAGATTATGAAATCTTGATGTCATAGTTTTAACCCGGGTTACGCTCAGATTTTCAATATTAATTTTAAGTACGATCTACGGAGAACGAGCTACGGAGTCTTGAAGTGTTGCATGTTTGGGCTTGAATTTAATTTTCTGAATTATAGGTCCCAAGCCATCTTAGAGAATATTGAAATGGATGATTTTTAATTTTAATAACCTCCCGATTCATACTTCGGTGTTCTTTTGCAAGGGTTTGTTGTTTTTCAAATGTGATGTAACAAACACTCTGACAAGTCTGCAGTCTATGTCTGTATTATGTTCGCGAAGTATTCCGTCCTATATTATGTTCTATGTAAAGACAATTTCTGTAATTATAGCTGTTGATATTCTGCTATTCATTGAAAGGGCTTAGCGGGTCACCTTCGGTCGCAGTGCTACGACGTGTATAGCTGATGGCATATAACATTAGGGATTTCCGTGTTGCTGACAAAAGTAGGGCGGAGTTACTTTGTATAATACAATTTATAAATCAACAACAAACCGCTACGAAATACCCATCTACCATCCAACAACAAGACCGTGAGGTTGACTAATGACCGCGTTGTGAGGCTGTATGTTATTAAAGAACAGGATGTTAAGAGAGGTGGGTTAAAACATTTGTTTGTTTATCCTCCACAGTCTTCTGTATAACTTACCGGAGGATATTTTTGTGGTCTATGATACTAAAGCCTTTTCGAAAACCGGCTTTTTTGGTAGGCTGAAATTCGTGGAGACTACGTGCGACACGATTCGTAATGACTCTCTGAAACAGTACGTAAACGTGGCTCATAAGGGATATCGGTTTGTAATTCTTCGATAGGGTTTTTTAAACTTTCTTGAAGAATAAAACTACTACAATTCTGCTCCACGTCACCGGCATCTGAAGGGATTTTATTTTGTTATTTAACATCCATTTTCTACCCGCTTTCAGAAGCTTTTCTATAATTTTTACCTCACTGGGCGCTTTGTCATTCTTAAGTTGCCAGGAGAGCCATTCCTATCTCCCTCAGACTAACCTTCGGGATATTATTGGAGGAGTGTGAAATGAGACTTCCTCTTAGGTCGTAACTTACTTTTGCGTGTGGTTCTATCGACGACGTGTACAATAACTTATAATGTTCCTTGAAATTATTCAAAATTTCCGGCACCCTGGAAATGATGCAGCCAAAATCGATCTCCAACTTAGTCAATTGACCTCTTGCGGCAGACAGATGTTTAGTGAAGACTTCGGAGCCATGTTTATACTCAATTATATCTTCAATACGAGCTGTAAGTAAGTTTAGACTGCATACGTTTAAAGATCTGCCTATTCAATAGCCTATAAGCCGACGTATCACTTGAAGATTGTAGTCTCACTTTCAATCTAGCAGCCATTAGATTAAGAAAGAAATCAATATTTTGCTCTGACTTTTTTATAGAATAAGGATAACAAACGAGCACACAGTCCACCTGATGGTAAGTGGATACTGTTGCCCATAGACATCTACATTTATCCTCGATTAAGAATCAAAATGCATATGCCTTGTCACCCCCGATGACTGAATTGGAATGCCACATATCCAGTAAAAAAGGGTCTCCGATTCTCTACACTGACCATACGAAACACAGCAGTATTGAGCTCTTATTTTACGCTGATATTCTGTGAGAGCGTTATCGTTCTCCGGTTGGACCGATCCATTCGTGCTATAACTATAGTATAGCTGCAGCGCAGCTCTACCACGTATAGATTGCATGGAGGGACAAAATATTTTAAAGACCGACGGATTTTTTATTAAAAGAAGGGTGACAAACGAGCACACAGTCCGCCGGTATGTAAGAGGATGCTGTGCTTCAAAAAAAAATATAAATTTACCCTCAATTAAGAATCAAAATGCAAATGCGTTGTCATCCCTGAAGACTAAAATGAAATGGCTAATTTCCAGTAAATAGGCTCTCCCATTCTATACACTCACCAAACGAAACACAAGTTTCTCCGAACTTATAATTTTATCGTCCAGCATATGGCAATACTCTTGACTCTGATAACGATTTTGTAGCTCGAGCTGAAATCCTTTGAGATTTTGAACCAGCCACAAGGAGGTGGAGGAGGTGAGCATTGGCTTCATTAAACGGGATCTGTCTAGTTTGACGTTATTGTAGTGTAGGTACTATAACGAAACAATGTAACTAAAATATTAAAGAATATCCTCTATATAAGGAGACCACGTGTCTTCATGGAATGAGAAATATTTAATTAATTTAGTAATACCATATTATATTAATAGAAGAAGACACCATTCACGTGTCTTTAACTGGAAACACGTAACACGAACCCCGCCTATGTACCTACTTTATAATTGTTAAGACTCTTTCAATTCAATAAAGAGAGAGAGAGTTGTTAAACTGCATCAGTGAGTTTAATTTCTTGCCTTGAGATTGCATTGTGATTCAGTATAACTTAAACCATTATGTGATTGCTCCTGGTTTTTAACCTAGCGATCACAGATACATAATTGGAAGACGTATTTAAGCTATTGAACTTGAATTGATAAGTGTTAACATCAATGGCGAATGGCGAATGGACTGCGTTCGGGAAACTGTGACAAATATTTTTGTCTGTAGTTTTAGAATCTTACGATGACAGTGTACAACCATTGCATGTTGCCAATGATGACTTACGAAACTGAAACGTGAGTAACGACCGCCCTTCTGACCGTATGAATAAGCTCAAGGTTACACAGCGTGCGATGGAAAGGGCTATGCTCGAAATTTCTCTGCAGGATAGAGTCCGTAACGAGGGTATCAACTGAAGAACAAGAGTCATCAGCGAAAGTGGCTATGTGCCGGCTATATAGCTGGAAGAACAGACAATCGATGGAAAAGAAAGGTTCTTGATTGGCAAGATCGTTTTGACAAACTCAGTGTTCGGCGACTCCCAACTAGACGGGGTGGCGACCTGATGAAACACACAGATAGTCGATAGTTGCAAGTCGTTTAGAACTGTCGGATGCCAATCTATGGAGGAGGTACAGCGGTGGACTTTTATGACGGCTAGCCAGGATGGACCGTAGTAATAGTGTGTGATATTTAATATTTATAGTTTTTAAATTTTTTAAAGTTGGAAATAATGACAACATATTGTTCAAAACAATGACTGGATATAACCAAAGAGCAATTTCAAACTCACTGGTTTCATTTTCTAATAAGATATACTACACCCAAGATTTTGAATAGCAATTTGACACATTTGACACATTGAGGACGGTGTAATGTTTTATTATACGCATGAGGTGCTATCACGTCCGGTACATTTTATTAAAAAACAAAAAAGTTTGTTGTAAAATATATCAAAAACATTATTTTTTGGTATATTTCACAACAACGATTACTTTTTCGTTCAAAAGACTGTTCGATTCCGTCCTCCATGGTGGCGCTACTTCGGAGGCATTCAGTGGAAAAGGTAGTCTTGTTGTTCAAAAATGGCGACGAGACCAATTTACTACTTGATCCGCGTCTATGTAATGTTTTCGAAGTAACTTCAATAATCGCGCTTGTAAGATTATGTCGGGGGTATCTCGTCTGTGCGAAAACCTTTAATTCAGTTGGAACATGGACAGCTACAGTCCCTTCAGCAGCTCTAGGCTGACCGGCGGTATATGAAAGTACTGAAGTATTTGTACAGTAAGGTTATGAGTATCGACTATCTGAGTACTAAGCGAGAGTAGAACTCTTATCCAACTGTACGGAGGTAAAAACAGGGCGACGTTACAACTCAGAATTTTCCACCGTTGCATTTTCAAAGTAACTGGACTAGATAGGATACAAGGATTAATGGCGAGTACATACAAGGATTGATGGCGATTGCATGAACATGGTGAGTAAGATTAACATGAACAAGACAAAGGTCATGTGAAACGTTCATGTCACACCTTTACCGGTAGACGTATTTCCTTTTTCGTGATTTGTAGGCGACAGTACCGTCCTGAAACGTGCACGAGTATGTAGCCTTATGTATGTTTTCTTAATGCCACAATAATAGTATTCATTTGAACGTCAATATCTCATTTGAATGATTTTGAAGACTTTAAGTTGAAATAACCGTTGTTTTCCATGAAGTTTGCGCGCTTACTGCATAATATTACCATTTACTTGGGATCCCATGAGTAATAAATTCCAACCCAAGCATACAACTGCCTTCATTATACCATATGCTCATTCTGCGTAGATCGGACTAATAATTAATAATTTTAAAGTAAAGGTAGTTACGACATTGGGGTGTCGACCACCTCAGTCGCCTGTAAAGTACTCGAAATGTCGGGAGTATAAAATAAGTTAATATACGCGATAATATCCGTAAAAATTAGTAACATTTAAATGTATAGTATTCGTGTACATGACTTTAATTGGGAAAGTCGTTTGGAAGTGACGCTATCACTAACAGACGCAACAACGGTTTTGTATAATCATCATTACAGCCCTTCACAAATCCACTGCTGAACATAGGCCTTCCCCAAGGAACTCCACTAAACACCTGGGCCACCTGCATTCATCGACAACTTCCCGCAAGTCTTAACAGATATTCCATCTAATAGAGAACATTTCTTCCACACTGACGTTATTCGAGCTATATAGCCAGATCATTGCCACTTCATCTAACTAATCCGTTAGGGTATGTCGATTACTTTGGTTCTGCTGCTGTTATTCTCATTATGGATCTATCATGCAGAGAAATCTATCACGCAGAGAATCTATTAACATTACTAGTTATTACGGCCCTCAGTTGCCCCGACAAAGGTCGACTGGGTTAGGGCCCATAAGTAACTCAACTCGACGAGCAACAGAGGGTTCGTGTCCAATATAGTCTACGGAGAATTATTATGCAATGGCTGTACAAGCAAACAAAAACTTACTGAGTTCCGTAGGTAGGGTCGACCACAAGGTCACGCCAGGGGTACGTAAAGGTCACGTAAGGTGTAAGAAGGTGTGTAATGAAACCGGTTTACGATCGGGCGTAAACACTAATATTTACGTTACTCACTCCAAATTAGCTAATTGCTAGGTACGTGTGGTTCACGACGTTGGTCGAATGGTGGATTTCAACCCATGGCTTTTGAGTTCACGGTCCGCGCCCTACTATATAGCTACTGTCGCTTAAATTAATTTATGTAATATTTTTGATAGAATATGTTTTTGGAGTTGTTCAAAAAGAAAGACTTCGAGAAAGAAGCAGAATAGAAACTTAATAATTCAGTTAGTGTGGGCTACAAGTCAGAAGTTCTGTCAGGTTTTCTCATAGTCAAATTCCACTAAACATAACACGAACATCTTCAGCCAATATGTACCGCCCTGATCAGAGTATACATCAGGTATGATACTGAAAACTCAGTCGCTCAGCAAGTAAAGAAATGCTCCATATATAACTCATGACTGTAGGTAAATGGACTGCTTTTCTGGAATTGGATTAATATTAAACGCTGTTGGAGTGTATTTGTTCCTCACTATACACCACTCTATGTTAATGCAAACTTTATAGGTAATTTTAGACTTCGTGATAATGTGATAATTTCGGAAAAAATAAAACCTGTCGTGCTGTTTCAACGCGGACTCGTAGATTTTACATCTCGCAATTTGTCATGTCTGTTAAGTAATGAGTGATTGTGGAAAATAATCCTAATGAAGTGATTAAAAATCCTATAAATTAATGATCTCAACGCGAATGCTAAGAATTGTGACTATTGGTATGTCTTTGAAATAGGAGAAAATATAACCAACAATGGCTTAATAGGGCTGAATAAGAAAAAAATAAATTTTAATAAAAAGTAAAACCTACTTTCGAAGAACTAAAAAGGATATACTGATTTCACTTTTTAAACTCGAGACTTTAATTCTACTACACACTATATGTTAATACTCTCCTTTTTTTACCTTTGGAGTGGGCTAAAGAATATAATAATTTTAATAGTGGACTCAGAAATATGATGAATAGTTATCTTAAAAACCTCTGAATAGTTACCTTAAAACTTCTGCCTTCATTTTGCCAGCCATAGAGGTTTATATTACACCAAACTTATGTGGTTTATTATAACGCATCAAAAAACTTAAACGCTACTTTTATATGCATTATATAGCAATAAAAATACTTAGATCTATATTTTGTTTTCTTTTTTCTTTTCTTCGATGATCGGCTAAGTACAATTTCGTGACATGGCATTTTTAAAACGATTTAAGTACTTTTTATTAATTTGTGTTAAATACTGCTTTTTTGCTCTTACGGATATGGGTGTGATGTGCAAATGCACATGCACGTGCACACGTACGTACACATACACCTTAAAAATATAGGAGTCTAGCTTTAAGGTAAGGTACGGCGCTACACCGCAATAAATCTGTTCCATTACAACAATATCGCAGAGTGAATAATTATTTTATTCTAAGGTTTTAATTTTGCAAACTCGTTTTGATTACTTTTACAAGTCAAATGATTTTAAAATCATGCTTACATGCACCTTTCAAAGATTATACGATGAAATATCTCTTAAGTCTCAGTTTTGCTATTCTCTCTAAGAGCTCATAAAAGTCCTCTGCTAAACATGAGCCTCTTCCATCCTCCTCAGATTTGTGATCCCACAACCAATCGCCTCATCACTGCTAGGGCTAGTATCTTGGCTATACGCATTCAAATCCGCAGGCCGAATGCGGCGACTTTTCGAAAGGATGCGGGTATAATGTGTAGTATATACACATTATACCCGCGTGTTTTACATATATTACGTAATGCTAATTATATATGTAATTCGATCAAATTTTTATAATGTTTATTTCATTCAATTTACAGGTGATGATGGTGTTATATCCAATAATGCTACTGGTTCAACTTCTTGCCGTAGTAGTGTCCGCTACTCTCGCTTCACCCGCTGTTCCAGCTGCCCTTCCCGAAGACTACTCGCAAACTTTTAACACGAATGATGTCAGTGATGTAAGATTTTATAATTTTAAAAATATATTAACCTATTTTCTGGACACGAGACCAAGTCTGAACTAGCATAGCTCGCTAGATCAGACTTTAAATTATTCAAAACAAGTACGGCAAAATAATTGGTGTTTAAATAAATAAGGTACTCGTATATAACCCAAAAAGCTTAAGTACTTCGAGTAACTGATAAGATTCTGAGAACAAAAAGTAAACAACCTATATAATATTATGACTGACTTTTTTCTGAGAGGTTTTAACTAAGCGCGGATAACATTTCCGCACTGTTGTGGTGTGTTCTTTTATAATAGAGAGGTTGAGTGTGGTGAGTTGAGTGTAGTACGATATTAACTTATTTAATCTGTTATTGTCTTATTTAATGCTTTAACATGTAAATCTCATTTAATCGGTAAACTGTTCAACACTAGTCTCTGTTCATAGGTATATAAGCCAGCCAGAGTGCCAAGACATTCCTTCTCTTTTACCACAAACGTTCACGTTTAATAAAATGTGTCAACACCAACTCGGGGTTCATCTCCCGGAGTCCTAATGTCGCGGGCTTTCGCAATTTAGCGAAGTGCCAATGCCGGCCGCTCTACCCCTAGGCGATTGAACTTCACCAGCCGTCCAGGCTGGACTGCTACCATCGACGACTATTATCACTCAGGGGCTGTGCTTATCTCCTCTACCACCCGCGGTACCGTATGAGTGTAAACGTTAGCGCTAGTGAGACTTAGGCCTGTAATCCCGACCTAGCTGTGGCAATCTAAATTAGAAAAATTGTTGTTTTAAATTCTAATACAACCGGTATTCTGTGACACTACTGATTTATTTTTCTTTACAATATTTTATATTTGCAATATTTTATTTTTATAGCAAGTGATAATTCCGGAAAAGCGCGCTGCGTTGGTGCTCGATCGGTTGCTAGTGGCGCTACAGAGGGCGCTACGCGAAGGGGGCGGACAGCGCTACGAGATAGAGCGCGATGGACCGCGTGCAGCACCGCTACGCGTTTCTAGCGTGGAGACTAGTGACTTGGTTTGTATTTATGGAGAAAATGTTGTTTGGTAAATGAGTATCGACGGCTCCGTGGCGCAGTGGGGGCTGCGGGTCCAAATTCCGCACGGAACAAGTGTTTGTACGGCCTACAAGTAATTGTTCCAGGTCTGGATGTTTGTCCTTGAGAAATTTGTGTTTGTAAACTGCCTCCACGATAGAAGAGAAAATCCTGGTGTGGAGGAAACGTTTTTAAAAAAAATAAATTAACTTGTTTCAGTTAGAGAGGACAAAACTAAAAATAACATTTTCTTTTTTGTTAAGAGGTGTTACCATAATTTATCATTTAATTGTAATGTATAAAATGGGTGAAAAATGACAAAACTCTTTTATGTGCGTTCGCGGTCTATGTCGCTAGCACTAGATAGTAATAACATATACATATGTGCGAAATACTCTGAGTTGAACACTATATGACTATTTTAAATTTTGACAGCTGACACGTGGTAGAATGATTACCGCTTGGCATTCCCCACGTTTTCGTAATCTATATTATTGACATATAATGTAATTATTTATCTGTTCATATAAAAAAAAAGAATGAGTTGCACCCATATACATTTTCGTCATTGTTAAAATATAGACGATTATATAAACTTTAATTTAAAAGAAGAGATTGACAGGTATCGCTAAAAGAGAAGAAATTGTCATCCCAACCTTTACGAGGATAGACTTAGAATATACTGTCGTAAATTATATTTGACAGATCCTCACTAACATATAACCCCATAGTCGTAGACAGAGAAACCTACAGACTAATGATTAGCGTGGCCTTGAGTGAGAAAGGACGATAACGTAGTTTTAGGTTACACAATAATCTTTATGACATTTGAACATATTTAGATAAAATTTTTAATTGTTATGAGAACTGAACTGAACAAGATGTATCAATCTTAAGCTCATAAAACACTTTCTTTCTCACTTAAACTACTTGTAAACTCCTTAGATCGCTACGAACTGTCAAAGTTATTTAGCAAAGTGTAGTTTACTAAAAAACAGGCACGGAGAAAGGGACAAATAATCACACCGCTCTGTCTCATTTCTATGCGAGACGTGTGCATAAATCAATCTTTTTCATGTGCGAATGCAAAAGAAGGCGTCAGTTTGTCTATAGGTTTCTCTGTCGCCCATAGTCCATACTAGTGTACAACTTTATTTACCAAAGGGTCATTTTCGACCCACTGAAAAAAACTAACTTTCAGAAACCAAAACTATATATTACTATCACAGCCCTCGTCTGTGGTTATTAATAAACAACTCATGTGAAAATTATAAAAATCTGCGTAAAAAGTTCTAGACATATAAAAATTTCCTAATTACTACTAACCACTAAGGTTAGAGAAGAATAGGAAGAACGGAATATGTACTTAAATAAAAGGAAGGATGTGGAAAGTTCACTACCGCTATTAAACTTAACATCGTAAAGAAACCTGAAAATCTGACATATGAAATATTTCGAGGACATGTTATGTCCACTAACATATACCGGCGCAGTACCTAAGGCGAACTATAATCGCTCCATAGCCCTCTTCGAAATTAGAGGGAAGTATATATGTTGTATTTTCTAAGTGCATGATTATCTCAGTGACAGTGTTCGCGTCCGCCTATGAGTATGGTAAGAGTCACTCGTACTTCCAAGGCTTGGGTACGCAGATACTGTGTACGACCATAGACTGTTTCCTAAAACAAATAGGTCCAATACAAAGGGTCCAAAACGCATGTGCAAGGTATATTTTTAACATCCCTCGATATAATCACGTACATCTGTATATTAATAAGACGTACATATTAATGATGTCATTGAGGCGATATTTACATTTAGCTACGCTTCTGTTCGGATGTATAATATTAGAAAGTCCGGAAAATTATCTCTACCAGAAATTAAAATGAACAAGAGCAGATGGTGTCGAAGCATTAGTATGGTAACCCCAATCATAGCTAACCCATATCACCAAACAGCCGCGTTTCGTGTCAAGTTTAGATATATGGCCACTAAATGTTGCAAATATATACGTGGTAGAGCCACGCTGCGGCTATATTATGGTTGTAGCACGAATGGGTCGGCTCGACCGGGGAAATACCTCGCTCTCACAGAATACCAGCGTAAAATATCAGCTTAACACTGCTGTGTTGCCTATGGTGAGTGTAGAGAACCGGAGACCCTTTTTACTGGAAACGAGGCATTCCACCTAAGTCCTCATGGATGACAACGCATCTGCATTTTGATTCGTAATCGAGGATAGATGTAAATCTCTATGGGCCACAGCAACCGTCAGGTGGACTGTGTGTTCGTTTGTCATTCTATCCTATAGAAAAAAATGTACCATCTATATTGTCTATCTACTATGGCTGGTATAATTCTCCAGGATCCATGTTATGCTTACCAATGAAGCCATTTGGTATTAAGCAACTTGCTGAATACATAAGGTACCTATTTGTACATAAATGCAGTAAAATGAATCGCCTTTCAAACTCAGTGAAGCTGCATCAAATAGAGAAGTTTCCTTAAATCCCTCGACCAAAGGATTCTATTTTTTTAACATACACAAAAACATCTTGTGTATTCATTCTATCTGTTATTTAATTTAGGTTTTACTAATAACATAAACTTAATACTTTGTCACTTTTAACATAGGTACTAATAAGGTTCTAAGTCCTGTCTGTCATTTGTTTTAGGTAATTCAACATACTCAATAACAGAATTTCACAAATTCTAGGTGGAAAAGTAAATTCTTGTATTACATACATACTCTTGTATTAATGAAACTAAACTCGTCAGTTTTATTGCCGAATTTTACTACATAAAATGAAAAGATAAATACACCTACGTAATACGAAATATTATTATTTGGCCAAACTGCATTATAATATCCATATTCTCTCAAACACGCTTACATCGACGAGACGATATCTTGTAACCAAACAAGTATATAATTTTTTACCCGCCCGGTTTACATTTTGAGAAGTGACAAGTGCGAGCGGCAATGACAAGTGACAAATGACAAGTAGCAAGTTGGTGTTCACGCATGTGGCAATTGGATGTCATTATTATATGAAATCTTCGAGTGTGATATAGGGTTAGTAATTGTTAGTAGCGCTGGCATAGCTTTAAAGTTTAAAACTTTAATCAAAAAAAGGTAAAATTGTATGATGAGATACCAAAGATGTGTGAAGTGCCTTATTGCACAGATATTGGTGCACACCAATTTCCTAAAAACGCTAAAGTGAGAAAAATGTGTTTTAAAGCTATAAGAGGGAAAAAATTTAAGCCAGAAAATAATATGGCTCCAGTCCCTGACCTACAGGAGTCTTTAATTTTCTTCTTTTCTTGGTAATATGTAAACTTAATGCTTCTCAATTTCGCATATACTTCTTCTGCGCCGAAACCGGCCATTCCCATTGCTTGAGATATTGAGAGTATAGCAGCGTCTCGCATCATTTTATTTTTTAAATTCTGATCACTTCGTACTTCGTAGTAATAAACCAAAATTATTATAAACATGTATATAGTATATACATAACAAAAATATTTTATTTAATAACTATTATCACCAACACGTGTATCTTCTGACGTCGCAGCTAGAACGGGGGCGGCGGTGGGCGACTGAGGGGAAAGCAAGGTTAGCGCGGGGCAGAGATACTTGTCAGGGAATAGAGCAGGCCGCTATTCACTTGATACTTTTAATTTCACCCTTATCACTTGTCACTCGCACTTGTCACTGCCTGTTCACACGCACTAATCACTTGTCATTTGTCACTTGTCATTGTCACTCGCACTTGTCACTTCTCAAAGTGTAAATCGGGCTTTATTCTTACACTACTGATGCGACTCGATCCCTATTTGCTTTCACTCGAGTGAGTCGAGTGAATTTGTCCAACTCGGTAATCGAGAGGCAATAAGTTTTACCGAATTACCAAATCAACTCGGCGAACCGTATATATTCGTATAGCGCAAGATAAATGTCACTTCACTAATTTACTTGTAGTAGAAGTCGCCGCGGGCGACATCACAGGTTTCATCCAAATTCAAACTTGCGTCGGGTATGTTGTAAACAAATGTAAACTTAGTTTGATTTATAATGTCGTAGTTGTCGTTACGTTGCTGATTATTTTTTGTTACTTCGTATAAATAGTGAATAATATAAAAGGTGATTGATATATACATGTTGTTTAAAATATGAGTGATAACAATGAAACAATAAAACAAAAATTGTCAGTGTGATTTTATTTTGAAAAAAAAAATATCGCGAAGAAAGTGGTTTGTAAGATATGTAAAAACGAGTTTGTAGATTTTAAAATACTATAACTATGAAAAAGAACGTGGAAATACTTATCAAAATAAATACATAACTATTTACAGAGAATAAAACAAATAAATAAATATTTTCATTTTATTTCATATTTCCACATATTACTTATTTAATAAAGGTACATAATTAAAAATGCTTTAACTAAAGTAATCGCTACTGTCAACGATTCACTCGAAATCTCGTGTACAACTAGAATGACATACATACATAAATTAACCCGAGTGGCTTGAGTCAAAAAATTCTACTCGAATCGTATCTTTATCTTACGGTCAATGCTGTGTCCGTCTACAATTTAGTGATGAACTCGACGTACTAATTCGAGCAATTTATTGATATACTATGTAATATCAATTTATGTTATATATAATATAAATTGATTAAGTATAATTTGTGATAGTTAAATTGTACATAACATTAAGGCCTGCGTCATAACGTTAGAGTGGTATTATTTTATGTAGTTAAAAATGATTTGTGACAAATTGACACAGCTTCGTTCAGCTAATTTGAATTGCGTAATTTGAGTTCAATTCGGTTACTTGAATTTTAACTCGAGTTAACTCGTTTCGATTTTATTCCTAGTTGGCACATCTCTAATATAATTGTTTCTTTAAATATTATATATGTTACTAGAACCTGACCTGAACACGAATATCGAAACAGCTCTTTTTTTCACATTTCTTGATTCCGTTTAGATTGGCAAAAATCTTTAGGTTATTTATAATAATAAATTGGTACATTTTTCTTGTCTATTCAGGGTTGTTAAAGTTTCTAGTGGGTCCAAAAGTGATTGTCACCTTTGGTAAATATATTTTAAGTATTTTATTCCCTACGGCTTTTAATTATTTATTTTGGTCATGTCTATTGAAGTTAGAATTTCAATAACCTCATGTATCATCCTTTGTAGAAATTTATGTTTAACTACCAAAATATTTAATTTAAAGCTGAAAGAACATGGACATCGGGATCCAATGCACTCGGAATGATGAGATTTAAAACAAGTTCAATTAATTTCGTTAAAGTTGTTTTATTGAATGTAAAGTGTTCGCGTAATCACGAGACATTATAATGAGTGTGTGAAGTGAAGTAGAGTGGTCGGTGTGGTGCAGAGTTCGCGTCGCAGCTGCCGCACGGCGGCGGCGCGTTCTACGCCGCGGAGAGCGCGCAGGCGGCGCGGCCGCACTACGCGCGCGCCTGGCCGCAGCTGCTGTACGCCGCCGCGCTGCGCTACAACGCCTGCTTCCGGGACGTCGCCGCCGCCGGTGAGACACCTTGCCCATTGCATTGCACCCATTTTTTAAAAACTAAATTACAGACAGTTTAACATATCTGTAAAACTGTTAAATAGTCTACCTTATGCTCTACAATATTACCGTGTAGTGGCGGTTGAGAATATCCACTACCCCATATCTTCCCGTGGGTGTCGTAAGAGGCGACAGAGG
>DWHP01000579.1:0-19121 GCA_018247895.1 Parnassius honrathi
CGGGGTGGCGGAAGACACGCCTATGGAAAATGCCAGAAAATTCCATACCCTTTAATAGATGCCAGCACCTTTAAAAACCTGACAATATTTCTCGTCCGATACCTATAACCGGCACATACGATATATTTTGTATTTCATTCAAATAGGGCATCTATTTACTGGCAACGAAGCATTATATCTTATTCCACAGGAATAACTATGCATCTGCATTTTGATACTTAATTGAGGATGGATGTAGTTGTCTATGGGCCACAGTTACCATCAGGTGGACGGTGTGCTCGTTAGTCACTCTTATTCTATAAAAAATCAGCTCAACTCTTAGAGGACTAAAGACTATCAAAATTCCACCGCCGAACATGCATTGTTTAGATTGCCACAGAGTACTTGCCATAATTGCCACACTCGGCTTATCTGTTTCATTCTATCACCTGTTTCATTTCTCTTTGCCATAGTAAAAAGAGAATAGTAGGCTATCTTCTAAGAAATGTACCGAACGCCGTTAATATGTTTACGTACCCGTCACGTGACAGTACGGACTCGTACGCACGAGCGACAGCACGCAGATAATGACAATTGCCAAGTCGGAAAGATCGGCCCGATTCGGAAACGCTACAATCACCTTTGTTTGAGACTTTGTTGACTTCCAATAAAATTTTGCTAGCAGTCTTTTTTTCGTTTTCTTTTTTTCTTTTTGTAAAATAGATTAATATATGCGTTATATTAAGTTGATTAGCTTTTCATTTATAGATTATAGTATTATATCCGTACATAGATACATACCACATAAGTACATTAATTGTAATATCCGTGTTATTTTACTCGTACTTTAGTTATTTGGCATTTGTTATAATGTAAAGCTAGAATTTTTTTGACAAACATTGATTCTTTGAGAGGAAACTAAAAAAATTATTAACAAATACGATGCATAGGTACGTAGCCGTATGTATTATGTCCGTAAATATTATAACTACTTATGGAACTAAATGAGACTTAGCTGTTAAACAAAAATACAGTGACAACCTAGCAACAGTAGGCATTTAAGAGGAAATAGTATGTGATCTCAAATTGCGATTTAGCCCCCACGCCCCGCAGCCTCGCGAAATTTCGTTGAGGGGCGCGCGGGATTTCTTAAAATTGTAGTTTTACTAAACCTTAGGGAACCAAAAGAAAATAAATGAATAATGAAGTATTCACTTAGATACCGCAAGCATTTTTTTTCACCAACCCTTTTTTACCTTTGTAAATTTAATTTATTTCCCACTATTATAAATCACTAAATTACATTCTAACGTAAGCGCACGCACCAGCAAGTGACGCAGATTTCCCCTCCGACGGCCGAAGCTGGACTATATTACTCTACACTATGGGACTAGATTTAGATATGTTTTTTTATTTCAAACCAAAGGTTAATTTAGAAAATTTAAAACGTATTTTGTATCTTATAGTTACTAAAAATCTGGTAACCTCACATGAATAATTAAAAGATTACCAGTGTTCTTTTTTTGAAAAAACAGAGATAAATGTGAAATTATTTTCTATGGAAAAAATTTCAAGGAATCATGTTTCTGAAACATATTTTCCATCGTGTAAATCCGTAACTTTCTTAAATATGAACCACGAAATGAATGATTACACACAAGATAGATAGTACATGTAGATACAATCGACTTTACTAAAGTTGCTACATAAAACAGCTGTTTAACTACTGTTACCTCTTAAGTCTCGCACGGCGCGGGAGTTATCCTACTATTCTGTTTTTACTATGTATCTGCTGCCTGCAACGACAGGGTTTGATAAGGGTTAGTTGATTCTCTTATGCAGCCACTACACCACAAAAACAAGTTTTAATCCAATTTCAATCTCACGACAGGGCACAGGCCTTTTCTCATTTATGAGAGGACTGTGAAGCAACCAGTGTGCCGCTTACCCAGTGCATGATGATGACCTTTACTTGTACTTGAAAGTATTTCATTCCTAAGACATGTAGGTTTTCTTATGATATTTTTTCCTTTCCCGCCGAGAAAGTGGTAAGACTAAGTATTTCTTTTTTTATATGATATGGCGACAAACGAGCACACAGTCCAACTGATGGTAAGTAGTTGCCCATATACATTTACATCTATCCTCGATTTCTACATTCACGTTTAAACACAAGGCGTTTGTACTGCAAATTATTCATGTTTTTCTCTTTAATACAAAAATAAATATTGATTTGTTTGAGACGTTTTTAAGCGGGGGTGTAAGCAAATTGGCACTAAAGTACTATATTGTACACGGGTTACAGTCATTCCACTCACGATTGCCTAAAAGGGCACCCACAAGCAAAACAACGATTATAAGAACGTCGTAAGTGACAAAAATTTCATCAAAACTCGCTGTAATTCTAAATACATAAAATATAGTATGCTCCTTACACTTCTTCGTGATTAGATCTCTTCCGCTGGAATGTGTCCGTCTTCGTACAAGCCATAATTTTACACGGCATGGTTTCCTATTTCGTTCAAGGCGATAATTGACGTCACGAAATCCATTAAATATTGGTTAATCATGAGGAATTATGTGCGTTTATGAAACAAGCAATGTACGATAAACAAAATTTCGCGTGTTTCGGTCTAATCGGACTCAAAAATAAGCTATTTCATATATAAATTTAGTTATAATTTTATTGAATGAATGAAATTAATGAAATATACTTTATTGTACACCAAAAATATATATGAGAGAGAAAACATCATAAATAATTCAAAGGTACAATTGGCGACCTTATCGCTTAAAAAGCAATCTCTGCCAGGCTACCATTGCAGAGGATAAAGTGACCTGTGAGAAAATACGCACGACATAAATATAATTATAAAATCGATAAATACATACATAATATAATAAAGATATACATTTTAAATACAAAAATATATACAAACGTATACGAGTGCAGAAAGGATTAAACAAGTGTAATCAAAGCCTTAACGTAAGGAAAAATAAGTAGGTAGTAATTTTTTTAGAGGAAAGGAAAAAAGTGCGCTTTGACAAGTTTGTTAAACTTTTCAACAGCCTTTTATTCCTTTCGTGTTAAGGAATTTATCTAGTTAGCTACCGCCTTCTTAATATTTCTGCTACCCAGCAGCAGTACTTGCATTATCTTGTTCCGATCTGAAGGATATAGAGCGCCAGTAGAATGACAGGCTGTCAGGCACTCCATCTTAGTCCTCAGATGTGACTACACATCTAGAAATTTCTTTGTTAGAATTTGGTTGCAGTTGTCAATAAACTGCAGTAACCACTTAGATGATAGACTGTAAGTTAGTTTGTCACGAAGACATGAAATGTGAAATGAAGGATTTTATTCAATATTGATTACTGTACAATACTTAAGTTAAAAAGTTAAAAGTTACAGCCTATATACGACCCACTGCTGAGCACAGGCCTCCCCTCATTTCTAAGAGGGTTTACAATACTAATTGAAAGTATTTTTTTATTTGCCTCTGGTTCAGAAAAGAACCTCTGTCCTGGGAAGAACCAGCAAGAAACCCAGCGGGACTTTTTTTAACATGTTTCACTTTACAATAAATTTATATTGTACAATTTTTTAATGAATTTTTTAGAACCATCATAGTGGCGATCACCTTATTCCCAAGAGTTATTTTCATTTATGTATTCTTTTATATCATAATAACCCTTTTTGTGCAATTTTTCTTTAATACAACATTTAAAATTGTTTAATGACATATTTCGTATTAAAACGTATTATACATCGACCCATAAATGCATTACTAATTCTGTGGAGTCTAGTAACTGGTATTACAAGCAATTATGTTTGTTCCTAGCGTTTAAAGCATGATAATGCACATCTTTATTCATAAGAAAGCCATTTATGTTTTTATGTACATACATTACATTTTCATAAATATATTGCGATACCAAAGTTAATATGTTTATTTCTTTAAATTTTTCTCTAAGGGACTCTTTACAATTTAAGTTGTAAATCGCCCGTAAGGCTCTCTTTTGAAAAACAAATATGACTTCAACGTAGCCGCATTACCTAATAGTAAGAGTCCATAAGACAACATCAAAACGATGTGATTGTATCCAATTATTTTTAAATTATTTATCGAGGGTGTTTTAACATCAGGTGTTTTACATCTGTCTGTTTGTAGACGTTCGTTTAAGAGACTTTATTCATCAAAACAATCCTTTTAATTTTTTATTATCTTAGTAACTTTAGACGGAATAAAAATGTTTACAGCGTAGTTCGTAAAGTTACTTTAACCTACGCGCCATGTCGAAAAATAAACATAAGAAAACGTAACAAGACCATCGCATTAATAGCAGAGCCAGTTCCGAGAAAAGCAGCTGCACAAACTCCACGGCCACGAGGTCGTTGTGTTTCGACCTTCAGATTTATGGACGCGGCTGCGGTTATTTGCAAAATGTAATAATATTTAAAAAATAAGATAGAGATACAAACGAGCACACAGTGCGCCTGATGGTAAGTGGTTACTGTGGCCCATAGACATCTACAACTATCCTCGATTACGAACCAATGCATATGCGTTGTCAACCGTGAGGACTAAGATGGAATGTCTCGTTTCCAGTAAAAAGAGTCTCCGGTTCTCCAAACTTACCACACGACACACAGCAGCGTTAAGCTACTATTTCAAGCCGGTATTTTGAGAGCGTGGTCCTATCACGGTCAAGTCGACCCATTCGTGCTACAACTGTACTACTAATATAGCTGTAGCATAGCTCCGCCACGTATAATGTTCTTGTATTTTGTGTTTTTATACTTTCTTGTTTTTTAATTACCACCACACTATGATTTTGGGGTAGTTACATTACCTTAGTTAACATACATAAAATTCCCAAGGACAAACATCCAGAACAATTATAAATAGGTCATACAAATACTTTCACAACACAATGGTTTGTAGGTCGGTAACCGCAGTCTTTTTATTATTTTGAATTGGACACTATGGCACATTTCCTGTTTCAGTTTCCCCTCTGTCGTCTCTTACTACACCCACGGGAGGATATGCGGTAGTGTATTATTTTCTTATATCGTCACCACACGATTTAAAAAAAATGTTTAAATAATCTAATTTCCCAACTGCTAACATGGGCCATACGCTATACCTGTCTACATGATCATAATTCCTGATTTCTACACAACACAACTAGTTGGCCTTCAAGTGTGTTAACGATAGACATAATATCTAGTAGTTTTTCTGATATAACAATGTCCGCAATATTTTTGTGAATGTTTTCTTGGGGCCAATATGAGATAAAAAATGTGTCGGAATCTCAAACAAGATGAAATAACTACACCTTCAAAAAAAGGAACAGTTCACATTGCAAATAATCAAAACTTCATTAGACGGAACTTTAATCTGCGCCAGACTTAATTACATATAAATGATAACTACAAAATCACTACGCAGAAATCGTTCGCGTGCAATATGACAAAAAAACAAACGCGTCTGACCCTACCGCAATAAAAACTGCATGAAACCATACGGGCTAAAACTATAATGTCGACGCACCCGACACTACAGACGACCTCATAAATGAACAAGCGAAAATTAATCTTGGTCGAACCAGTTAAAATTCTTTTTCCAATAATCAATCCAAACCATCAAAGTCCTTTTCGAAACGACTCCGTTCTTCATTCAAGATCTTTTGCATTATAAAATGTAACAACTTTTATATAGAAACATATAATTTCAAACTCTAACAACCTACATAAAATGGATATTTTTGAATGCCGTTGGCGGAATGCAAGTAAAGGAGTCACTGGAGTCTGGATAATGTCTTTTGTGGCTTTTCGATGTGTTGCGAAATTCAACCTATTAGCATTTGTGATATCACTCATATTTGTTTGAGCTGTGATTTTAGATCAGAAACGAAAAGAATAAAGGTGTACCACATGTTGCATTACAAAATGAATCTTGCAACAAAGTAGTATGATTGGAGGTTGCTTGTGGTGGATAGTGGAAATGTCACACCAGTGTCGTGACATTGCATTCCAGGCGGTGCGAATGACTTCCAGATGACAACGACCAGACAAGGGCAGCGGGCACTTGATCATGCAGGGGGCATCGCCTACGCTTGTTGAACTGCATATTGGCTTGAATGTGTGTGCTGTAAGTTTATAAGATTTAAGTTACTATATGTGTGTAGCATTTTATTGACCCTATCGTTGTTACGTAAGTATAATTTCGCAATTATAAGAGACGAGGAAATTCGAATTTGAAAACTTAATATTTGTTGATTTTAGCAATATTCTTTGATGGAACGTTCAAATTAATTTTGAATAATCAAACTGAGTAAACTACGTCAGGGCAATATGGTCACCTTAAGCTTTGCCGCCCTACAAAACCAAAACGAGGAGGACAAGGTCAGAGACAAAAACACTGAGTTATATACCTTAATTAATATACTAAGAAAAAAAATAGCAAACAAGCTTTGGCAATTATTAGGAACATTTCTTAAAATCTACTTAAAAAAAAAACTAACTACGTCACCTACACCATACTAAAATCGACTAAAATATTTACTATAATATCAACCGTCAAAATGGCGTCGATAAAGCACCGCCCTTTTCATCCTTTATTATGTGATTGACCGATGAAGAGTCATAAGAAAGTTTGAGTTATAAGAAAGTGACCATGTTAACCGGATGAACATATTACCCTAACGTACTATAATAATTTTTTTTCATCATCGTCCCGTAAAAATGCACAGCTGGAGGGGGGTTATTTTTTTAAAAATAAAGTTACAAACACACCTGCAGTCCACGTGATGGTAAGTGGCTACTGAAGACCATGAACACCCTCAACTAATTTCCAACAAAGAAGGCTGTAGATGCGTTGTCGTATCTATGGTCTCGTAAAAGCCTCACAGCTTGTAATGTTACTGACTCTCCTTATCCTTTTTTTTTTCTTAAATTAATTCTAAGCCGGCCCAAAGTGCAATCCCACCTGATGTTACGTGGTGAAGTAGCCTAAGATGGTGAAGCGCACGGACTTAACAAAAGCCTATTCACTGTCGCCTTGAAGACACTCACTCTGCAATCGGATGGAACGACAGATGCTGCAACTTATTTCACTCCTTTGCTGTACGCATGCTGAAATACGCAGCAAACCGTTTGGTTCGAATGCGTGGTTCAACAACGAAAGGGTGGAGACTGACCAAACGTCTGGTTGTATGATGGTGGAGGGGAAAGGGAGGAATTAAATTACGCAGTCCTTATGAATCCTTCAGACAAAAACATAGCAGTGCAAGTTCGCAAATAGTAATCTGAAGACAGAAATAGTTAGGAGGTTGGTATCTATCCGGACCTAGGCAGAATTGTAGTCCTATCAGCTAGTTAGGCGTCTCCATTTGTTAGGAAGAATTGCCTTCATCGTCACGATTGGCAGGATTGACGATCACAACATCTTTGGCACCCAGTCACCAGTTTACGTATTTTATGTCTAGCCTAAATAAAATATTAGTAGTGCCACCTATCGGAAGACATGAGAAATTTTTCTTACGACACCCACGAGATTAATTGGGTGAGGGATTCTTATTATTTTGCTCATTTAAAATCTAAATAAATTGACAAAAGCTATTCACACTGTTTTGGAGCAATTTTAAATAAAGAATAATAGTTTTTTTTTAATAAGTAGTTTAGAGATAGTTTTAAAGTACAGTATATTATAGCAGTTCTCTGTATTATTATTTTTTTTGTTTTTTTTTTGTATTATTATATGGCAGTAAAATTTTACACTCCTCTAAACATTTTTACCGCGATAGCGTTCCATTTTAGACCTCAAGGATGACAAAGCAACCATTTTTTTAGAACACGATTGACAAACGAACACAGTCCACTCGGTGGCAAGTGGTTACTGTAGCCCATAGACTTTTCTCGAATAAGAATCAAAATATCTGCATTTTGATTCTTATTCGAGAAAAGTAAAGACACTCCTGAAGACTAAGATGGAATGCCTTGTTTCCAGTAAAAAGAGTCTCCCGTTCTCTACACTCGCCATACGCAATACAGCAGCATTAAACAGCAATTTTACGCTAGTATTTTGTGAGAGTCCTTCCTCGGGGTTGCTGAACTATTAGTGCTAAAACTATAATATAGCTGCAGTATAGTTCTACGTAAAAATTTATACTTATTTTCTGACGAGGATAGAATGTTTATATTTTTATAAGTCAAACCAAAACTAGCCGGGGTAGCGTAGAAGCTTAGCACTCACTGTAAAATACACAGTACGCGAGACAGCCGCATTTGATCCCCGCCGGCACTATTGGAAGTGCTCATTTACCACGTGCTCGCCGGTGAAGGAAGCATTGCGAGGAAGCCTACGTGTCTGAGAAATAAAATTTTTCGAAACGCATTGGGGCAGCGCAGCAGAAACGTCCTTGCTTTAAGGCCTTCTCTGAAGTAAGAGGAGTACGTGCCCAGCCGTGAGACGTATATAGGCCGTAACTTCATTTTACTTTTACTTTTATGTAAAAGCATACACTGACCACCAGGTACCCACACTGTGCTGGTTGGTCCTCCTTATTGACCGCTTCAATTAACCAAAAGAGTTTAAAAAGTACACATCTATGGTGTATAATAGTTAATAGGGCATCCATTTCCCTATCTCAGTCTACAACTTTGATACCTCATTTCAAACTAAAAAAAGTTGGCGTTTCCTCTTGACGGTTCATTGAAGATTCACTCGGGTATGGAACGGGGCCAAGTCTAAGAGAATTTTATATGCGCTTTGTCACTTAGACTCGCTGCAACTTGGGCGAGATCGTTAATGTAGAAGTACGCTTGCATTAACTTGGTTTAAGATTTTAATAAGAGATATTAGCTAAGATTTATATCAATATTTTAACGTTACCTAAAACTACCGTTTCTTGAAGTTTAATAAAAAATTAAATAGGAAAACCTCACAAAGCACTTTTGTGTTTAACATTTACAAATCAAATGAATTCGTCCCAATATCACAGCTAACAATGGCTATCGCCAGATTAAAATTAATAATTTTAATCTAGAGGTAGTTATGGCCTCAGGTACCCCGTGACCATGCTCGAAACGTTGGGAATATAAAATAAGTTAATATACGCGATAAAATCCGTAAAAATGCGTTTTATTTGAATGTTTAGTTTACGTAAATATAAGAACTCGTTATGTACAAATGTTCTGCGTAAAGCTGACCAAAAATTAAAAGTTGAAGCCTTTGTTAACTAAGACGTCAAATAGACGTTACCCGCAACCATGGGTGCTGAAAAATGCCGGAAACGTTGGGAATTGAAAAAGTTAAATTACACGCGATAAAATCCGTAAAATTATTTTTATTGGATAATATCATTTTGTGCAAATATTAAGCCTTAAGAAAATATAGTTCTAATTATTATTGTAGGTAAGTATATAAATTTAATACAATTATTGACACTGTATTCTTTACTCTTACACGCTAGTTATCCTTCCTATATGTATAGTAGATGCAGTTTATATTCATAAAGTTTACAAGGGCATACATCCTGGAACTAATAATTGTAGGCCATATAAATACTTGTTTCGTGCTAGATTCGAATCCACGGTCCTCAGCCCTGCAGCTCAATGCTAAGCTACTACGCTACGGTGTAGACCGATTGAGACACGCGTAAGATATTTTCGCTACGCAGTTTTTCCGAATGTTTCTTAAACTTATACCTGCAGTTGTTTCGGAAATATAACTCGCAAGTCTTCAGTGACAGCTGTTTTTCCAATCTCTTTTTATAATTTTTATTTAAATGTCACTAAAATCGTCCAGGTGGGTGCAGATCTCCTCTCATTTCGGAAGGTGTTATGAAGAAATTTAAGCGGGCGTTGCTCGCGTGCACGTCGATAGACTTCACATGACCTCGCATATTCCTCAGTCATGGAGGATTCCTCATATTTTCTTTCACCACCGAGCTCGTTTTAAATCAATTTAAACTTTCATTGGAAAAAAAGAACCAACATTTTATAACAATTTTTTTCTTTTTCTTTTATAGAATAAGGGTGTGAGACATGAATACACAGACCAAGGTAAGTGGATGTTGTGACCCATAGACATCTACATCAATCCTCGATTAAGAATCAAAATGCAGATGCCTTGCCACCTCTGAGGACTTTTGATATTACTTTGTGACTGAGGCCACCATTAATTTCTATAATACCCCTTTTCTATAAACCTATATCAGATTTAATTTTAAAAATTTAATTAAACTTAAAAATTAATTTAATCCGCGTATTAAAATTCTCTTTCTTCCGCCCTCAATATTGCGTGCTCTATCCCCGTCACCACTAATCCCAGCACCACTACTCCCAAAACCATTACACTAGGAAAGACACACCACCGTCGCGACACGTGTTTCGCCTCAACACGAGGCACCCGCAGATAAAGTAGACTCTGCGGTGGCTGACCGCTAAGAGGGAGGGACGAAGTGCTCTTCAAACTAGGTAAAACACGTCACCTTATTTTGTTACGCGGATCTTAGTAAATAGATTGTTAAGATCTTTAATAAAATGGATTTCAACATAGTAACGCCTGCTTCCATTAATGATATTAGATTTCTCTATTCAGCGCTGGTGTTATGATATACATAGCGATTCCCGCGAAGTAATCCGAACCACATTCACCTATTATGCATTAACCGCAACGTTTTGATTCCGTCGTCAGCCGCACACAGCGCAAACGTTTGGTTTGTAACGATGACCACGCTACAGCCCCAACGCTGTTTGCATATTAATAGCTTAATCTCGCATCTCTGGCAAGCGACTATTCCATTCCATTGTCCGGCGTTACACGCTGCTGTGACGTTTAGATGTAAAATTCGAATGGAGCCATTAGGTCTTTCTAGAATTTTTTGTCATAAAGTTATTTACAACGGTCAAATTAAAAAAAAATATGTTTGAAAGTGATAAATGTAAAAGTCCACTGCTGACCATTGGCCTTACCATACAGTGCATTAATTGGGGGGGGGGGGATTTTACCCTAATTGCCACGCCTGGCGAGCGGGATAACAACCGCGGTTTTTTTTAAATGTATTTTCTGGTTGTTATCAGAAAGATTCTGTTACCCATCGCCTGTTTCAATTCCCTCTGTCGATTCTTAACTTTTACGTCACTTACAGAAAGATGTTGGGTATAAAATAAAACGTTAAATTTTAATATTCGAAACTTCTATTCTAAATATTAGTTTATTCATCGTTTGCTTAGCACACAATGAGGTACGTAAAACATTTATTCGCAAATTTTACACAGACTGCAGAAAATCTTGTTCGAATAACTGGTTACGATATACGAGATGCTATAACGTGACTTCCTTCCGCCGCTGCTGGCGGGAAACGCCAAGCCGAGCCAATATGGCGGACAAAGATGGCCGCCCCTAATTTACGTCGACATAGAGTTCAAGCAATTTGTCAAAGCACCGAAAAAACAGTAAAGATAATATCATCTGTACTTCTATATCTTCTCTCAAATAAAATCTAACAAACCTGAAGTGCATTATTAATTACATCGATAGCATTTTTTTAGCTTTTGCATATCATAATATGCCTATCACGAGCCATCCTGTAATTATAATGTAGTTTAAGCACGAATTTGTCTGCTCGACTGGTGAAAGACCAAGCTCTCACAAATACCAGCATAATTTTAAAATACCTGCTTAATTAGTAGCTTAATGCTACTGTGTTTTGTTTGGTGAGCGTAGAGAACCGGAGACCCATTTTATTGGAAAAAGTCATTTTCATTCTTAATCGAGGATAGATGTAGATGTCCATGGATCACAGAATCCACCTACTAACAGATCAACTGTGTATTTGTCATCCTTATTCCATAAAAAATGCAAACATTACTAAAATCTATAATGTATACTGTGCATTATTTCTTACCCTGTGATAGCGGCGAAAGTGAACCCATCACCGTATTACCTCCCGTGGATGTCGTAATGTCGACTGTAGAATATGTCAGATCTTATGACTTCAAATAAATAGTGATATAACTATTGACGCTAGAGGCCTATTTCCAGCAGTGGACCCTAACATGAAGTAGAAGATAAATAGAATGAATACTGAATACTATCCAAGCAAAGACCGACAAAGAACAGTAGTGCTGAACTGATAAACGAAGACTTGGTATCATCATTCACATTTTCCTGCTGTCATAACTGTACTTAAGGTGTAAAAAGCTTGTGCGAAGAACAAACATGCGAGTACAATACAAACATGTAGCCTGAACTCATTAGAACGCCGCTAATAGGCGCGTATCGCTTACACAAACGTTCATTCACACTTCATGGAAAGAAAGAAAGAAATAAAGAAAACACGTTTATTCCAGTCAAAGCATAGAGCACTAAATATAAAAAGTAGTACTAGAAAAAGGACAAACAATATGATATAGCAACCACATCATTCTGCAACATGAAACTGCGAAATAATTTTAAGTCTGGCCCTTAACAAAGCAAATCGAGCGGATATATGTGCAAGCTAACACTTAAGATGGTTATATCTTAAGATATAACCATCTTAAGTGTTAGCTACATAGCCTTCTGTAGTTAACCCTGAGGTGGAATCTAATGGTAATATCTTTAAAATGCATCTTTAAATTAAATTAATTTTATAAAAACAGATGACAGACGGGCACACAACACATCTGATTTTAAGCGTATGCTGTAGGCCATAGAAAACTACATCCAACTTCGATTAATAATTAAAATGCAAATGTATTTTCAACCTTTTGATTGCTTTGTTACCAGTAAAAAGGGGTCTCCGGTTCGAGGTACTTAGTATAAAAAGCACAGCAGCAATTTTGCTGGTATTACGTGCGAGTGTGGTTTGGATTAGAGACGGCTTGGAATAGGATTCGCAGTAATAATAAATAAATACGCTATATTTTTTACGTGGTAGAGCCATGCTGCAGCTATATTAACAGTATAGTTGTAGCACGAATGGGTCGGTTCGACCGGGGAAGGACCGCGCTCTCACAGAATACTAACGTGAAATAGCAGCTTAATGCTGCTGTGTTTCTTATAAAGAGTGTAGAGAACCGATTACCATTCTTACTGGAAAGGAGGCATTCCATCTTAGTCTTCACAGGCAACAACGCCTCTGCATTTTTATTCGTAATCGAGGATAGGAGTAGATGTCTATAGGTTACAGTAACCACTTATCATCAGGTGGACCGTGTGCTCGTTCGTCACCTTTATCCTAGAAAAAAAAGTTGTTTATCATGAAGTCGGTTTTTACTCCTTGTTAAAAGTATATGTTATAATTATTCAGCTATCTATGGGAGAGGCACATAGGCTTCAGTGACTTCAGCACTGGACTTTTATACGCTGTAATGGAATAGTAAATAAACAAACTTTAAGTTTCAACCTATACTTGTTCTACTATTGGACAGATTCATTCCTCATTTCTGAGAAGGTTACGGAGTGATAAGTCCGCCATGCTGCTCCCGTACGTGATGGTGGACTTCACCTTTCTTCAAAATATTTTATTCCTCAAGGCCTCAAACATGCAGGTTTTCTCACGATATTTTTCTTCACCACCACGCACGTGCTAAATCGGAACTTTACTACAATATTTATATATTTTATTACAATAAACCATTTCGTTTGTGCCAAGGGGGTTCGAACCTGGGTTGATCGCGTATTGTGAAATTAATAGCAGGCCTTAGCTACCACGGCCTTTATAGAGTCGTTAATTGTATCATAAACGAACACCATTATATGCTCATTTATGTGCGAACACAAATCTAGTGACTGTTATCGTATTTGCAAAAAGAAAAATAATCAACCCTTTTAACAGATTGCATTTTCAATAAAAATTCCAAAGTAAGAATTTCGGGTCAGAACAAGTGCCTTAAATCGGTTAATCCACGCGTAAAAAGAGAAAGAATTAGCCAAAAAAGCCCTCGATACATGACATCCTCACTCTAAAACAGAAGGAATTGGATTGGCTCCGAAATCTTGGGAAAATGGTTGGTAAAAGTTATAAGAGCTTGGCGATTTCTAACTTACACACACACGTACAACGGCGTATCAAAAGTCCAAAGCTGATCATACCGTTACTATCGTAGGCCAATGAAGTCCACTGCTGAACAAAGACCTGCTTCATAAATTGCCTCACAGGGGGAATATTTGCCATAGTCGTTGGCATAGTAGTTTTTTTATTTTTATTTTTAGTCGATATTAGAAAGAAGCTAGTAGGAATCTCCTGATTTGTTTCCTTTTGTCGCCCCATACGACATCCACAGAATGATATGGGATAGTGTGGATATTCTTACACCACCACCACATGGCAAATCCTGAACATGGGCCTCCCTATGGATTGCTTTATAGGGATCTTAGCGTAGGTTGTCACGCTTAGCAGGCGAGTTGGCAACCGTATGTTTTAATTATTTTTGGTTGCTATAAGAAGGATGCTACTGTCCATTTTCCGACAAGCATGTAATGATACGGGGTAGTGGATATTTTTATGCCGATACTACACAACGATTAACTTACTATTAAGTTAATATTACTTTGTTTTCCGTGGTCTACTAGACCTGCTATGTTGCGGTTTCAGGGTTCAATGTCTCCGTATCTTTTAAACTACGTCTATCATTTAGTCGTAGTCTATGATGACACTTCAAAACGAAAAAAAAACACTTAATGTGGGTATTAACATTGTAAAATTGTCATAAATTCTCCATTATTTGAAAATTGAAAACCTTTTTTTAATATTATAAAATGTTAAGGTTATCATGATGCGTGTTTCAAGTCAATTAATTTGAAAGATATAAATGCAACTGATACAATGAGAAAAATTAAGACACGGCAAAATAAAAATCGCTTGAGCTTTAGCATTACACCGCGGATAAAGCGAGGCGCGGAGCACTTAACCCAACAGTATTGCTTCTCGAGTGCCATTACGTCGTGTTCGCCCAAATGTGAGGCTTATATTAACCTGAGCTTCCCCACTTCTAAGCGTTGAAGACGAATATCGAACTCCTTGACCGTAAGCTTTTTAGGGTCTTTTGTTTGAATGTGAAAAAGTTATTTGCGTTAAATACTTTACTAAGAACAATTGACTGTAATTTGTTTACTTCACGATAATGTATCAAGCTTTGTGGTGACACTGCAACAGCGGTGTGGGAATATCCACTGTCCATATCATCCCGTGGGAGTCGTAGGAGGCCACAGAGGGATACAAAACAGGAGTTGGCCACCAGCGCCTTCCTAAAAACGACTAAAAATAACAGTTATTTATTAAAGCGAAAGAAAATATAAAATTGAAAATATACTAGTTATCGCCTAGTTTTTTTATAGTCCACGCGATGTTAAGTGGTTGCTGTCGTCCATAGACATCAACATGTACACAATGCCTGGTTTCCAATATAAAGGGTCTCCTGTTCTCTACACACACCATACGAAACACAGCAGCATTAAGCTACTATTTTAGGCTGGTATTCTGTGAGAGCGTGGTCCTTCCACGGTCAAGCCGACCCATTTGTGTTACAACTATACTACCAATATAACTGCAGCATGGCTTTACCACGTAGAAAGCGCTCGACCGTAACTCATAATTTTTTTTATCGAGAAAATTTTACGGAATCGTGTTTTCGTCTAACATAGTACTTAAAATGACTCCTCAATTTCACTATATATTTATTTCAAAATTAATGCTGCAATATTTTCGCCATAACAGAGGACCTTGCTAAGCCGTTTGAGGTAGTATACGTCCTTAACTGTAAAACACGGCGTCGTAACCTGCAACGCCGTGTTTGCAACTTGCAAGCACTACTACCCTATCCAGACAGACTTCTAGGCAGATTAGAAGCCGTACCACCTAGGATATGTTATTATTTTTTATTCAAAATATTTAGAAAGTTTCGGGTCTGTTTCCTATAATTAATTTCATCATCATTAAGGATGTCCAGAATTAATAACCTAATAGCCCCGTATATAAAAAAATGATCTGTTTTACCTAGTTTTACGGCCGTTCATCATAGGGAGATTACGTAGGTAAGGCATTATTATTTTGCGCGCGGATCTAAGCAAAATACATTTTTTACATCTTTACTATAATGGATTTCCGCAAAGTAACGCCTGATTAGGTTGAGACTCTCTCTGTTTTAAATAATTTTACAAAACCTTTTAAAACAATCGGGGACCAAATCAAAGTGGGCACTGAAGCGATATCAAAGTCGTCAATTTCGTAGACATTTTGTTGTAAGTCTTTTGATATGTATGTAAACTTGATTAATTAAATTGTCTCCGAGATTGTGTTTGAAGTATACTTAAGTGATTTCCATTTTCCATTGACATTTTATGGCTAAAATGTTCACTTATAATTAGATTATTTAAAAGTATGTAAAAGAACCGACTCCGTAGCACAGTAGTTATAAATACCACTGGTCAACTATTGGTCTGATTTTCTTGTTCTGGTCGCGTTCTTACAGAATACCTAGAATACCAGCGTAAAATGGTGAGTACAGAGATCCGGAGATCCTTTTACTGAAAACGAGGTATTCCATCATAGTCCTCAGCAGCGATAACACATCTGCATTTTTAGGGTTCCGTAGTTAAACAACAAGGAACCCTTATAGTTTCGCCATGTCCGTCCATCCGCCCGTCCGCAGTTTTACTCTTTAGAGTCTTTAGGTGCTAGAAATTTGTAATTTGGTACAGTTCTACAACACGCCTACAAAATGGTGAAATAAAATCTTAAAAAACATTTATTTTGGGTACTTCCCATACAAGTAAATGGAGGATGATGCATTTTTTACCCGTCTATTCCACCGTCTGGGGTATCGTTGGACAGGTCTTAAAAAACACTATATCCCCAGTGTTGTTAAAAGACCTGTCCAACGATGTCCCTAAAACTAGCTGCATTATAACGTTGTAGTGTTTTTGTGAACGGTAAGAAATAAACATTTTGTGGATAAAATGACATATATGCATTACTACTATAGCGTTATTTTTCCCATACGGTAGAGGCAGGGTAGATTTATCGGGTATGTTTGTTAGTTGGTAGTTATTGAAGGCCTCATTTGAAGTATATTTATACGATCATATAGCCTTATACTCTTGGTTTACGCAAGCGACCTTCAGGATAACTTAGGGCAGTGATGGTTTACGGGAACCTTCGTTACATATTTTTTCGTTATATATCTTAGGGTTGCACTACTGGGAAGGGAGATAGATAGTCCAACTATGACCATCTTTGTATGAACTTGGCATGTGAATGATTTGATGTAGTTATTTTCAAAATCGAAAAGTTTTTTAAAAGTCTTATTGGAAAATAAATTATTCAGTTACCATCGTCCTACGAGTATTTAGACCCATTTTTAGTCGTTATAGCGGTCAAACTGCGAACTCAATTCGATCATTATCAAGAAAGCCCACGCATGGTGACGGGAAACTGCGGAACTAACTCTATCTCTACATTGTGCGGGGCCTGACACGCGCTTGGCCAGTTTTTTTTTAATTTTAATCGGGGATAGATGTAGATGTCTATGAGCCACATGATGCACTTACCATCAAGTGGACTGTGTTATTCATATACGTGGTGACAGCCTTAAGTCCCTCTATGCAAGCGTGTTTTGCTAACTCTCCAGGTATGAGCGGTTTTGTGGCCAACTGTACGTCTCTACTGCTTAGTGTGCCCTTCTTTGAATGGGACACCTCAGTAATCCTCTCTAACATGTCATTCACGAAGTTTTTCATTATCATATTCATAGACATTCTGGATATGCCCACATTCTCCTTCGTTACGCATTTCAGTAACTTATAGACATAAATTGAGAAGTTGTAGTAGTTTCTCTTCTGGGTCTTCTTGCTTTTTGATGTTGGCTTTCCTAGTGGTTTCTCCAGGGATTGTAACGCTTTTTTATGTGGTTTTACGGGAGCCATTTTAAAATTTCTTATTTTAAATTAAGCTTTTTACGAAAAAAGTTTTTACGTGTGCTCGTTAGTCACCCTTATTCTATAAAAATGTACAAATAAATAAACTAAAGCATACAACACCGAAACAATTAGCGCAACATAACCAGAAAGCTTATCGTTAACCTAAACTAAAGGAAATACACATGTGGGAAATAATCGTTGAGTCCTAATTGTTCCCGCTTTCTTTCTCACAAGTGCCTGGAGGGCCCCCGCAAAAGGTTTTACCGGCTATAAGCTTGAAGTGGCCTTTCAGACCTTGCTTTTAATTAGAGCCGAGATAGCTAAGAACGGGTTCAAGAGGCTCTGATTGGAATAGAGTAAGATATATTTCGTCTATTATTAGATGTTAGAGGAATCACGTCCTTTTTTAACCGACTTGGAAAAGGAGGAGGTACTCAATTCGACAGTATGTTTTACCTCACAGCTTTTTTCTAGGTAAACTGATTTTGATGATTTTTTTATTCGAAAGCTTCTGCTTCTTGTGTAGTCTCATATAAATTTGATCAAAATCTGACCAGCAGTTTTTGAGTTACCTTAATAATGCATATTTAACTGACTTCGAATACATTGATGATGTTCTCATTTTATTTATATTGAAGTCGGTTGTACAAAATGTTTAATTTTACCAATTTTTGAACTATAGTGTCTATAAAGAAATTTTAAATTTGATTGGCATAGTTCATTTCAGTTCAATTTCAAAACATTGAGATTAATTTTGATATTATTTATTCATTTATTCACTCATTAAAGCTTTTCAAAGGTTCACTTGTGAATATTGACCTTCCCCATAGATGGCATAAGGAAGAATTTAATATAGTTGGCACGCTTGGCAGTCAGGTTGGCAAAAGCAGTTTATATTATCTGGAGTTGTTATCAGGGAGATGCTGCTGCCCATTTCTCGTTTCGATCTGCCACTGTCGCCTCTAACGACACCCACGGGATGGTATGGGATGGTATTGCATATTCGCACACCGCCACGACACCGCTTTTACTATTTATTTTATTGAAGAAGTAAACATAACTTAGTCAAAACAACAGTCCGTACATTTTCTTTGAAACTCAAGTAAATACAGAAACAGAAATAGAAACTTTTTTTTATTCAATGTAGATTATAACAATACTTATTGAAAGTCACTTTTTTCATTTACCACTGGTTCGCAAAAAAAAACCTCTGTCCTGGGAAGAACCAGC
>DWHP01000580.1:0-19118 GCA_018247895.1 Parnassius honrathi
TTGGGGCAGCGCGGCGGACAATTCCTTGCCCTAAAACCCTCTCAGAAATGAGGGGAGGCCTGTGCCCAGCAGTGGGAGGTATATAGGCTCTAACTTTACTTTACTTTTTCTTTACGACATTTACGGTTTAGTGAAGTACGGTTATTAGGTACTACACATATAAATAATGGTCTATAGTAATTTAAGTATAGTTATTTAATTAATAGGTTTATTCGAACCCGTGGCCACATGATAGGTCAAATATGGAAATTATTCAAAATAACGATCTATCGAATCAGGTGTTACTTTGCATAAATCCATTATAACAAAGATATTAATAGTTTCTTTGCAACCATCTGCTCAATTAAATAAAATGATGTGTCTTTCCTACTTTGAAGAGCACCTCCCGCCCTTCCTCAATTGCGTGCACTAATCCCGTTACCACTAATCCCAGCACCACTACTCCCAACACCACTACTCCCAATACCACTACTCCCAACACCACTACTCCCAACACCACTATTCTAGGAAAGATACACCATCGACGATAATACGACACGTACTTCGCTTCTACACGAGACCTTCAGGTGATGTTGACTCTACGGCGGCTGACCACTCTTCAAACTAGGGAAGACACATCATTTTATTTAATTGAGCGTTTATTTGAAAAGTAACTACTAATATCTTTTTTCGAATAACAATCACTGGGTTTTCGATATCCAGTTCCTCATTTACGCATTTTTGTTTATATTATTTTTATACTTTATACGTGGTAGAGCCATGCTGCAGTTATATTAGTAGTATGGTTGTAACACGAATGGGGCGGTCCGACGTAATGCTGCTGTGTTTCGAAAAGAGGCATTCCATCTTAGTCCTCACGGGTCTGCATTTTGATTCGTAATCGAGGATAGACGTAGATGTCTATGGGCCACAGCAACCACTTACCATCAGGTGGACTGTGTGCTCGTTTATCACCCTGTCCTATAAAAAAATACATATATTTATCTCATTTTACAGCGCTCCTCATCAGCTGTGTGTTTTTGGCTCTTACGTTGTTTGTATATGCACTGTTGCCCGACTTGAGGAACCTCTGCGGTATGGTTCTAATGGCGTACGTCGCTAGTCAGTTTGGTGCCTTTCTTGTATTGGCTGTCATTCAAATCGGTCTCCATCCGGTCAGCGTTTGTCTTGGATTAAGTAATTATTTTCTTTTCAAACTAAAAATTCCATTGTATATTTAACCATAAGCTTAAGATACCTAATTCAATTTGTTCTTACAGCTTTCTGCGCTTACTTTTTCTTCTTATCAAGCTTCTGTTGGATGAACGTTATGTCGATTGACATTTGGTGGACTTTTAGGTGAGTTATGAAAACCTATTACGGATATATTTCCATGGGTGCGTCAGTAATTGTTTTAAGAGACGTCGTCGGCCCTTTTTTGGTCCATGGCTGTTGGCTACCCTGGCTACTATACATTTTTTCAAACTACAGTTGCTCAAACTTCGTCATTGTAAAATTGAAAATTAGCATTTTATATTTTAAGTATTTAATAAAAACAGTTATAGCTAAAATCTCTAGCTACAGTTACGCATTATCCATATTAGCAGAAACAACTTCCGTTGATGTATCAAGGGCTGCATACTTCGGCCAGCTATGCCCTCTATCAGTTTACGGTATTATTTTCTGGGGTAATTCTACAAACGTGCAGTCAACATTTATTCTGCAAAAGCGATGTCTGCGGATCATTTATAATATGTACTCAGATGAAACTCTAAGAAATGTATTCGAAGAAAAAGGCATTTTCACTCTCACTAATATTTATATTTTAGAAATATCACTTTTTATCAAACAGAATGGCAACTATTTTCAGATTAAATCTAACGGGAATTCACGTCCAATACGCAGTAAATATAAGCATAATTTATATACACCTACAATAAATAATTATATGTATTATAAGAGCACCTTTTGCACAGGTATTAAAATATTCAATCATCTGCCACCTGATATAAAAGCCATGGACTTGCCAAAATTTAAAATACAACTCAAAAAATGGTTAATACAAAATGTTTTTTATAATTTAAATGAATATTTTAATACCAAATAATTTATATTAAGTTTTGTTTCTTAATTATTGCATACCCGATATGGGTAAACCGTGTAACATTAAATTGCAATGTCACCCGCAAATTGTACATACACAGTTTATTGGCAATAAATAAAATTCTGATTCTGATTCTGATTCTGATTCTGAAAAATATTCCTATACCGTGTTGATATGTGTATTTTATATTAATAAGATTAAATAATAAGATTAAAAATAAACAAAACCAAACCACGGATATTCATAAAAGTAGAAAGAATAAAAAATTAAAGAGCGAACCACTAACCCATTGTTTTGTGTATAATATAGAGTTGTGTATAATATAATACGGACTATTAGAAGTAAGTGGAAGAAAAGTTTACCTTAAATAAAAATTTTACCGGTTTCTAGAGCATAAATGATATTCTGTAACAAAAAACTTCAACTCAGTGTCAACTAGCGAAATCTGGTGAGCGGAAGATTATAAGCTCTCATTAAAGACGACTTGCGCCCTACCCCAGAGCCATTTGCCAGACTGCTCGCTGGACAAGAGAGCAGAATAGGTTCTCTAACAAAGTTCTAGTTCTTCTAAAGAGTATGAATTAGGAGTAGATTAACTCCCGCCCAGTTTAACCATCCGAAAACAAAGATTTGCGCATCATCATCATCATTACAGCATTTTACAAGTCTACTGCTGAACATAGGTCTCCACCAAGGAACGCCACAAAGCACGTTCCCGAGCCACCCGCATTCATCGACGTCCTGCATGTCTTACCAGGTCGTCACTCCATCTAGTGGGAGGCCGCCATACATTTTGCTTATCGGTATGAGGCTGCTAGTCGGGGAACTTTCTTCCCCATCGGTTGTCGGTTCCTTGAGCTATATGGAAGGCGCATTGCCACTTCAGCTTACTAATCCGTGGATTTAGTTTGGCTATGTCGGTTACTCTTATTCTACTGTGGACATCATCATTTCTAAATTAATTATGCTGAGAAACCCTGGGCATAGCCTTCTTCTTAGCCCGCTGAGCGACCTTGAGCTTCTTCATACGGCCCGCAGTGTACGACTACGTCTCAGTTCCATAAGTCGACACTGGAAACTCGCACGGTTGTACAATCTTGTTTTTAAATTTTGAGGTATACCCGACGAGAAGATGTGTAGTAATCTCCCGAACGCCGCCCAGCTGAGTTGAATCTGTCAATTGACCTCGCGCTTAAAGTTGTCATCGTTGAATTATTTGTCCCAGGTAAACCATAATTGTCAATAACTTCGAGCTTATTGCTCTTAACAGCTACAGGCATAGCTAGTGTTGTCCATATTCATTTTAATACTTATCTGTTGTGTGGCACTATTGAGGTCATTGAGCACAGTGCTTCGGTTTTCCAGCGATTCTGCCATAAGGACTATATCGTTGGCAAATCCAGTCCAGCAGCTTGAAAACGTCTTTCAATGCAGGGGTGAAGAGTTTCGCGGATGTAACGTTACTCTGTCTTATACCTCTCTGTAGCGAATAGATTTCATACTACGATTCCGCACTCTGATAGCCATCGTAGCCCTAACAAAGCCCTATATACAAACACTCCAGCACTTCGATATACCATCATTCAACTTGGCACCGTATAACTGTAGTACTTACCATCAGATAAGCCATATGCTCGTCTGAATCTTCGTCTATAAAATAAATAATTAGGATTAGAAGTGCTGAAGTGTTTGTACAGTAGGGCTACGATGGCTATCGGAGTACAGAACCAGAGTACGAAACCTATCCAACTGCAGAGAGGTGTAAGACAGGGTGACGTTATATCCTGGAAACTTTACCGCTGCATTGGAAGACGTTTTCAAGCTGCTGGACTGGAAAGGCTACGGTATTAACACCAATAGCGAGTACATCACTCACCTTCGATTTGCCGACAATAAAGATAAGATAAAGATAAAGATTTTTATATTTGCAAAAACGTGTGTAGATACATTGCTGTTTATTATTGGTCTGATATTTCTAATTTTGGATCAACATGTTTTACTAAAGTTGGTGTACAAATATGAAAAAATAAAAAGAATAGTTTTAACAGATAATTAATAGGTTATTGCAGGAGATATAATATCTACTAAATAGTGTAACAAAACATAAAATAATTTACTGTAATAAATGTGCATAATTTTTCCTGTCAAAATTAATTATAAAATGGCATAACCATACAATGATAATAACAATGTTTATATGCAGCGTAATTAAATAGGTTTATTACATTTATAAAGATTTGTCGTTAAGGAAGTCATTAACATTACAATAGCTTTTTGCAGTCAATATTTTTTTTAAATGTTTTCTTAAATAGTCACATAATATAACCCGTGATTGAACAACTTTCACACAGGAACAATCAACTCGACGTTATGTTTTTGACGTACAGTCTGTCACAATATAATACAATGCCCCAAGTAAATGTCTACTTTTACCAGAAACAAGCAAAAGCTTCCGTTGTATTTGAAACTTTTCAATTAGTTACAGGTAAGAAGAGTAGGAACGTTTTTAGATGAACGATGTTAGGTCAACGATTTGCCCGAGATTGTCGACGAGGCGCCTGCAGGTGGCTTGGTGCGTTGTAGGCTGACTAGAAATCACCGAAAAGCAATAGATCTTAAGAAGTTTCATCCCCGTTTGCCTCCTATTCTATAAATAAAGAAACCGGTAACCGGTTGTGTCACAGATTGCTAATAGGGGTTATGTAGTAAGGAATTATTATATCAGGGCCAATTATTTGTTACATGTCGCCTCCGTAGCGCAGTGGCTTAGCAATAACTTACGGCGCCGAGGGCCGCGGGTTGCAATCTCGCACGGAACAAGTATTTGAATGACCTACAAATAATATTTCCGGGTCTGGATGTTTATTCTTGTGATATTTATGTATGTAAATTGCCCCCCATGATACAGGAGAAAATTCTAGTATGTAACATTCTTTAAATAATTTTTTTGGAGAATCCCCCACTCTTAGGCGCAGGAAGTTTCGAAGAGGGAAAACCTATATAAAACATCCGACGCAAATACGTCTAACTTAATAACAATAAATATGATTATATTCACAGTCATATTCAAGAGTTTTTAATGATCGACAGGTGTTGAAGTACGTAATTAGGGGCGTATTTGGCAAATGAATTTACCTTTACATAGAGGCATGTTAAAACTCACTCGAACATGTTACAGTTATACGATGCAATTAGCGCTCGTTAATGAGATACGTTGCTTATTGAATCGCTATAACTGGCTGGATTCTTTTCGGTTCCGTACTTCAAAGTTGTGGGAAGGAATCTGTTGATTTTTAATAAGTAGACTCATTCCGGCTACGATATGTTTTGTCTTAGCATGTTAAAAACTATTTTATATTCGGAATTGAATTGTGAATGTTACGTAAAACATATTATAATATATGCAGCAATAAATTAAAACAAAATTAATTTGACTTTACTTATTTCACTCATCATAAATTGTAGCAAATAGGTATTACTGCTTAGCGGGGTACTTAAAAATATTCGACACGGAATAAACTTAAAGCAGCTTAATGCCCCTTGTATACCTTTAATCTTTATAGCGCTCATTTGTTATGCTTATAAGTTAGGAATCTTGTAATTATGCAGGAGTTTAAATATTATTTGATGGATGTATGGACGCGCACTGACAAATTTTTTAAAAACATGCGTGATGGTGAATACTTTTAAATATGCTTATATGCTATAATGCTTATAATCCTTACTTCTATGTTGGGATTGTCTTTTATAACATCCACATTCTTATCAAACACATGTTAAAGAAACTTACTACTTACTGTACTGTACGAACAATACTTCTTACTTCTGAAGTATTGTTCGTACACTGTGAGATAATTACCCAATGACTTGGGAACGCCTGATGTTAAATTCTAATACTAACGCAAAAGTTTTTAGTTGAGCCTGTATTAAAAGCATGTTTTGTTGTTTTTAAACTTACAAGTTAATATGATTTCATAATATTTCACATTTAAATAATTATTTACGTGGTTGAGCTATGCTGCAGCTATATTGTGGTTGCAGCATGAAAGTGTCAGCTCGACCAGGGTAGGACCACTCTGACAGAAAATCAGCATAAAATAGCAGCTTAATGCTGCTGTGTTTAGTATGTTAAGTGTAGATAACCGGAGACCTTTTTTACTGGAAACGAGGCATTCCATCTCAATCCTCAGGGGTGACAACGCATCTGCGTTTTGATTCTTGATTGAAGATAAATGCAGATGTCTATGGGCCACAGCATCCACTTACCATCGTGTGGACTGTGTGAACAAAGTACACTATAATATCACACCTAGTGTGAAAATAAAGGAAAGAATATTTCCTGAAGAATATTTCATCATATTCATTTACCACCCTAATTCTATAAAAAATCTAGACCACCGCAGAAACTAACACCTCGTTATGATATGTTGGGAGTTATGAATTAAACTGAGCGTGGCCGAAAATAATTTTGTCCGCCCCAAAGCGATAATAACAATTTATTATATAATTTTAACTTCGAATTATTAACAAACGACAGCCACACTATATTGGGCAGCCGTGTCCGGTCGGGCCCACGATATCGCTGCAAAATATTGAATCAAAATGAAAAGTGGCAAGCGGCTTACAGTTTAACTATATTGATACTTATATAATTGCCTCATACTTAAACGCGTTATCTTTATAGTATAAGGGTGACAAATGAGTGCACAGTCCACCAGATGGTAAGAGGATGTTGTGACCTATAGACATTCTATTTCAGAAAAGATCATACGTTTAATTAGCATAAGTTATAATATACAGACGTTCCTGTTCGAGTCATTACTGTAAAGGCAGCCTCGATTTTTCTAAGAGTAGCTCCAATTTAGTATCATATTTAGGGTTAATAACCTGGGGTGGGAGTGATGAAGCCGGCATTGGTGTTTGTTGAATGGTTACCTTTTAAAAGTACGGAGAGCGTTTTGCTTCCAGGCAAGGCTCTGAGCTTGTTTAACCATATTCAAGTGATCCATGAACACTTGAATATGGTTAACCTTAAGATCAGTTCGTAGTAGATGGTGAACTGCTGAAGCATTTTTGCACTGATGTTTCAAATTAGTTCCTTATACAATTAGTTAGTTCCTCATACAATTCTAATATAGTAAGTATGATATTGGAGAAAGAATTCACTGATATTTGAGGTGGATAGATTTAATATCAATTAAAAAATGTTCGAACATTTCTCCCCTTGATTTGAACCAAACATTTTGCTACTAATTTTATTGGTAATAAACGAATATCTAATTAATATAAACTAAACTAACCAACCTAACCTTGCTTGGCAATTGTAATGATATTTTTAACTTACATAATATACTCCTTTCGCTTTAGCTGCTCTGAGGTTGACTGACAGAGAATGCTTATAGCTTTAACAGTTCGCATTTTATCCCTATGCTGAACAGACATTATATTGACACACATTGCAAAAAAAAACATATTGATAAGAATTAGAAACAGTGAACTTTACTAAAATTTAAAACAGTTTAGGCATCAATTTAGTGCCTTCTCCTCCACCCCCACTTACACTCAGTATAAAGTAAATTACCTTAAAATGTTAAAATACAAGCGAGGCGGTATCCTATAACTGATAAAATATTGATAGTTGGATAGTTCGAAAATTACCCTAAAGGGAAAATCACTGCTCAATAAATTAATATCATTCCAATACATCGGGTTTTTTCACGGTCTCGACAGTCAATTGTCACCAGGCGTGGAGCTGCCGCGGGCGAGCGTTCCGTGGTATCTGATGCTGGATTAACCCGGTCGAGTACGGTGACATTGTTAATTGCTCCGGCCAATTATTACGCGGGAGCGCTAGTTCGGTTTGACCTAGCTTTTTTATTCACACACTAAAATCCTTCAATGTTTGATCACGGATCCATCTGAGCCGTTATTAAAACGGAATCGCGGATGCGGTCGCGTGTGTCTCTGAAATATTGGATTCTAGGCCGCCATTGAATACAGCGAGCGAAACGGTGTGGATACGGATTTAGAGAGAATCATTTCAGATTTCTGTGCGTGAACGATTCTTTGATAGTCTATTTAAAGCCATAAATTATCACGTATTCGTGTAATGCAAAAAGACCTCAGTACTTAATTCAAACAACAGTTTAACCTACATACGTACTTTTATAAATTATACAAGTCAATGGGATTTTTTATATACAATATTTTTAAAACGGACTTATAAGTATGAACTTTTTCTTCTTGTTTTTTGTATTTGATATTTCTACGTTCTCATCCGATTCCGAGATATGTTCATAATTTCAAGCCTCTAACTCATCGAAAAGGTAAACGAAAACAGACATATACGTAAGCGAGTTGACAAAAATAGCTTAGTTTATAAATCTACCTTAAATACCCACCTAAGTAATATATTCGAAAAAATATTTTTTACTCTTAATATGTTTATGGTCTATTAAAAAGTATATGTAGTTTATAAATACAGTAAAAGCTCTTTATTCGCGGGGTATGTGTTTCGTATATATGCCGCTTATACAGAAACCGTGAATACGTAATGGTAATTTATATGGGATTATAGGAGATACATTTCTAGGTGACAAAATAAAAAACAAATGTATGAAAAAATCAATTTTATTAAAGTTTTTGACCATACGGATTAATTATTATCTTCAGGTTTAAGCAATGGTTTAAAGAATTTTGTAATTTTTTTCTTGCTTGGCAGTTTTTAAAAGCTCCTCCAGTTCAGACTGATATTCAGCTGTGGCATTAGCAATTTGCCTCTTAAAAATAAGACTTCGTTCCATGGACGGATCAATTTTCATAACGAAATCACAAATCTCATTTACTATTCTTAAACCTTCACAAGTTTTCCAAATTAACCGTCACGTTTTCAATGGTTGTTAAAGCCGATGAACCGGTGTTCGGTACACCACACGGTTAGATCCGCGAATAAAGAAATCTTTAGCCGCGAATATAGGAATTGGGTCGCACTCTTTATCCGCGAATTGTGAAAACGCGAATGAAAGAAGCGCGAATAAGGAGCTTTTACTGTATGTAAGTTCGCCAACACGCATTGGGGCAGCACGGCGGGCACTTAAGTGCCTTAAAACCCTCTCAGAAATGAGGGAGGCCTGTACCCAACAGTGGGACGTATACAGTCCGTAACTAAGTCTTAATAGCTAAGAAACCACACTTTCAAGATACTACCTTATCGGACTTATATGAATGTATTTTATCTAGAATTATATTCGACTGAAATACGTGAGAATAAATTTAGAAAAAAAAAACATTCACGGCTTACTAGTGCTTAGAATCGATTTAGGTTGAGCAAGGTATATTTAACTTTCAACTGCTAATTAATATACAAAACATAGATATTTAAAATTCAAAATATAAAATAAACGCTTTTATGCTTTGAAATATTCTTTACAGACTATCAAAAATGAAATGTTTTAAATCCCCTTATAGTAATAACATACACATGGAAATCACCTTATAGGATAGGGTGCCAAACGAGCACGCAGTCAACGTGATGGTAAGTGATTACTGTGGCCCATAGACATCTACATCTATCCTCGATTACGAATCAAAATGCAGATGCGTTGTCACCCATGAGAACTAAGATGGAATGCCTCGTTTCCAGTAAAAAGGGTCTCCGATTCTTTACAGTCACCATACAAAACACAACAGCATTAAGCTACTATTTGACGCTGTTATTATGTGAGAGCGCGGTCCTTTCCCGGTCGAGCCGACCCATTCGTGCTACAACTATACTACTAATATATCTGCAACATGTCTCTACCACGTATATTATCTACCACGTATTAGGGTAGTTATAACATCTTACCTATCTCTGCCACTAAGTAGTAGTGCTTGCACTGCTGCATCCCTTTCTGAAGGGCCTTAAAAAGCAGTATAATTACAGACTTGAAGCATTTTATCTTAGTCCACATAGGCGACAACGTATCTGAAGCCTTCTTCTTTTTGAAGTTGAAAGCAGCCACTCACCTGGAAGTCCGTTTGTCATCTCAGATTTATAAAAAAAATAATTTAAAAATTTAACCAACAACTTTAGAAACTCATCATTGTTCTAATAACTTCATAATATAAATATTATTGATGGACATAATATTTTTGTTAACACGGATATTATAAATTACTGAATTGACTGACGCAAAAGGACGATCTTATCTAACAAAAGTACTTTTTTTTTAAGATTCTGATGTTGTTTACGTAAAATAGATTTTAAATCCAATTTGTCTATCAGTTTTTAACGACCACGTATATAACAGGCATAAAGTGTTGATTAAATTAAGGTTAATTCATTAACCGCCTAATTTTGTTTCGATTACTTGAACAATTTAATTAATGTTAATGATCTTTCACGTAGTTATGTTGTCGAATGTTTCCACAGTGTTTTTGTAGTTCATAGATTGTATCCGGGTTCAAACATATTAATCTTAAGCTGCAAAGTAACCAGTAATACATTTTGATATACATTTTTTTGCATCTAGCATAAAAACCTTTAGTTTAATTTCGCACAATTGGACTTTTTGTTGTAATATAATAATATTGTCATAATCCAAACATGCAGAATAGCGAAATCATTTTTCATAATTATAAAATTAACTAGTGATCCGCCCCGGCTTTGCACAGGTTTCTATTACTTATTTCTGGATTTCAACAACGGTGCCATCTACCGAATCTAATTGAGTTTTAAACCATCCAGGAACCCATTCAAATACACACAAAAAATCATCAAAACCGTTCGAGCCATTTTCGAGTTTTTGTGAGACTAACGGAGAGTCATTGATTTCTACATATCAGTGTCTGCTTGTGTTTATAATTTATTTACTATATTTTATTTATGGTTTATTACATACATACTGTATTTTGTTAATACTCATCGTGTTTTATATATATTGTGTTTTATACGATGTATCTCAAAAAGAGACATTTCTACATATATGAATATCATCACCATCAATACAGCCCTTCACTAGTCCACTGCCGAACGTAGGTCTTCCCAGGGAATACCAAAAAAGCACCGTCAGGGGTCACTTGCGTCCATCAACTTCCTGCATGTCTTACCAGGTCATCGTTTCTGCATGTTGGTGTTGAATAAAAATAAAAAATTACCAAATTTACAAAATTTTGAAACCGCAGCTACAATTTAATATATTTCATTACAATATAGGTTAAAACTCGACAAACAATAATTTACAAATTTCTCAGAGGAATTAACTGCTAAACGCAGAATTGTAGTAACAAGTTTACATTAATGAAGAATTGTAATAAAATTCTGACAGATTTATTAGCGATTTTTTTAAATAAAATACGGTTATTACTCTAAGTATAATATTAAGTATATTTATAAAACTGTCAACTATCACAGGCGCTTATTTAAACATTTAGCAGTGGTACTTTTACAATTTTGTACCTATAATGGGCTTACAATAGAAAGCTCAAAGCTTACCGCTCACACATGTAACGATTGGTTGTTTGTAAACAGTATTTACTCAACATTTTAACAGTTATAACAGATGTTACCTTGTTACAAATTTGTTTTAACAAAATTTTGACATTTGTTACATAGAATCCAGAGATTTGTAGAAATACATATTATTTATGATATGGGTACTTCATGCAATGTTATACGTGATATAACTCTTTTTCTGTATCCGTCTGGATCAATATCTACCTTTTTCTAACTATTTCTGCCATCAAGTAGCAGTGTGTTCACTGCTGTATTTGAAAACCAGTATGATTACAGGATTTTCTTCATCGCACAACTTCCTTATGGAATCAACTACCACCAGAGATTTTTCCACACGGATGCGACTTAGAGACCTTCAAGAAATAAGCCTATTCCTTTTTAAAACGCCGGCAATGGTGTTGCAGCCGTTCATGGGCGGCGGTAATCTCTTACCATCAGGTGAGCCGTATGCTCGTTCGCCACCTCTCCTATATAAAAAAATTTTTCGCATTTCATTTTAGTCCTTAGAGGTGATAACGCATCTGTAACCTTGTTCTTTTGAAGCCAGTTCCAGGGTCTGTGAACTGTAGTCTATGATAATTTCGTTTTCAGTAATTCATTAACAAAATTAATACAAAATCAACTGATCTAATATATAATCTCACTAGCGATCCGCCCCGGCTCCGCACGGGTGATTTCTGGATCTCGACAACAGCGCCACCTACCGGGTCCAAATGTCAATATAAACCATCTAGGAACCCATTCTAACACATAAGAAATTTAAATTCTCAAAAAATCTGTTGGATGATTTCGAATTATATAACGGACATGAGTAGAAAACATTTTTTGTGTTTTATATTGATAGATAGATTGATCTCCTTGGTTTTTGCCTAATGTATATTCAATATGAATTATTAGACATGTTGATGTGAACTATGTCATTATCATCTCTGTTTCAGACCATTATCATTCATATTGTATAACAGACATAAGTGAATAGGTACAATATATATAGAATATATTTTGTTATAATGTTCCATTTGCTTGAAAATTAAGTTTTTGATGTTTGTGATTGATTAATAAATTCCTTATTATTAAAGGACACCTTGTTGCTCAAAAATAGGTATTGTAATATTTAATGCTCATTTATATTTATTTATCTGCGCCGTAGGTGTAACAAAAAGTTACTGGTTCAGTTTATTGTGCTGTCTCAAAACATGACAGTTTATTTTTATAAACTTTATATAGTTAATTTACATCACATAGCAATAATTTCGTTACAAATTCTGACCAGTTATTTTAGCCCGCAAATTCTTTCAGCATATAAACAGGATGTGCGTAAACATTGCCAATGGCAACTATGCCAATGAGGCAGTCTATAGAGGAGGTCTATGTTAAGAGGTGGATTAATTTTTTTGATAGGCTGTAATATAATGATTACTACGATTTCCAACCCGCGTATCAAACGTCTAAGCAATAAATATCTGTGAAGCAATCTATATAATAGGGGAGGATAATCTAAGGATACCCATATAATACTATAACACATAAATAATTGAACAGGGGAGTAGGCGGAGCCCGTATAGCCACTAACATGTCACTAACATGTCAATTCACACCTATAAATGTCAACACAATGAATTGTTTTCAATTTTCGTGTCAAGCGTCGCTGCATGCAGATTATTTTAAAAATGGCAAATTGTGCAATAATTACGTGTCGAAAGAATAGTAGAAAATGGAATTTAAATAAAGGAGACATATTCTACAACCAGTAAGTCGAAACTATTTACGTTTTGCGAATATTAGAGACAAAAATAAAAAAATATTGATGTGTCAAAAACATTAATCAAAAGTCTAAAATGTGTAAATTCGCTCAGTCTGTCAATACAGCGAATTGGGTTTGTAGTAGTGATAATACGACGTAATTGCTTGTATGTGTGCTCGCGGCGACACCGATCCTCGTACAAAATAAGGTTGACAGCCATTTTATTGTGTATTATAGTATTCTATGGGGATAGCATATCTTTTCAGGGGTGCACTTTTGATTAAATGTAATAATAAACATTACGATGAAACTGTAATTATTGATCGCTGACGTATCGTGGAATATTCCGTCGTGAAGATCAAACCTTAATGATTCACGCGTAATTTTATGCTATCAATAGAATATAATTATAAGTGATCATTGTTGCCGTTGTTTAAATATTGCATGTATTTTGCACGTTCACGAAATATGAATACGAAAATCTATTAAAATTTTCTGACAAAAAGATTTGTTACCATGTGAAAAAAACCAATTTATATTGTACATCATTGAGTATAAAGGGATGTTGTCTGTGAAAAACTGACAATTTTCATTCACGTCTCTAAAATATTTTCACACCAATATCATAATCAACCCTGTAATGGCAACCAAAACGTATCCCTTGACCGTATTCAAAATTTAATTTCGACGGCTCCGGGGCGCGGTAGCTTAGCAACGAGATTTATGGCACAATCCCGCGCGGAACAAGTATTTGTTTGGCCTACAAGTAATTGTTCCGAGTCTGGATGTTTGCCCTTGTGCAATTTATGTATGTAAACTGCCTCCACGATACGGGAGAAAAGGTGACGTTTACAAAAAAAATATGTTGTAAACTTTAATCGTCCTGTGGGTGTCGAAAGAGGCAATAGGGGGAAACAAACTAGATAGGGAGCAGCGTCATTCTAATAACAACTCTAAAATTAAAATAAAAACTGCGGTCGCCAAGCCAAGCGTATCAACAATGGGTTCCTTTTGGGTTTGCACTTGCACTTGCACTTACTTGCAATTATGAGACCATCTATGGACCGAGGTTCAGCTACGGTCTTTTGATAGGTTGGAATGAAAAAACAAATCACAAAACTCGAAATGTTAATAGACATTTGTGCAACACTAGAACGGAACTCGTTTGCTTAAACATTTGATATTATTAAAAGTGGTATTTGCAATATTGGAGCTGCTTAAATTGCTAAACAATTTTCAGTGGCGCCGGTGAGAACAAACATAACTATAATGACGGCTAACGCCATTAACATTGGTATAAAAAATTTGTGTAATTATAACAAAATGTTTAGTTTTGTTCGGTGCAAATTTTCGATTTATCTAGTAGGGTTTTTGTTTCGGCTCAACAATCTAAGCGTAATTCTAAAAAATCTAAGCGTAATTTAAAGACTAATTTGCAAACAAAAACCAGTCCAGTTAAAGCTATACTTTATAATTATCGATATACTGTATGGCAAACGGATTCTTAGTATATTCATCAAACAATAAGCTGACTATGAAATAGAAATTTAATTCTGTCTTTAACGTCATGTAACATTGATTAAAACTAATTTTATTTCGTAATCGTAGAGCAGATTTTTCAATCGCCTGATAAAAGTTATCCGTTAAATAAATTAAAACCTGACTGAATAATTAAAAAAATGAAAGAATATAAAATTGAGACACATGAACTTTTTTATTCTTACAACTGTAATACTTAATTAGTTTAAGTAAGAGTCGCGATAGCTCAGAGGTTAAACGCTCGCTGTAAATATCGCAGTACGCTTGCTACCCATTTTCGATTCCCGCCGGCACAAATTAAATTCTGAATTGCAATTTTAAGTGCTTATTTATCACGTTCTTGTTAAATAGAAACATAATGGGGATACCTGTGAATCTGAAAATTATAAAAAATATTTCAAAGACGTAAGATGTGAAATCCAGCAACACGCATTAAGACAGTGCGGTGAACACTTCCTTGGTCTAAACCCCTATTCAGAAATGAGAGGAGAGTTGTTCCCAGCAGTGGGCGTATATAGGCTATAACTTTACCAATTTGTTTATGTTGTATTTAATCCATAAGTTAACTTTCATCTAACGATGGAAAAATCAGTCCTTAGAAAGAAAGAATACAAACGGAACACTTACTTTTCGTTGATAATGTCTATTAATACAAGACAAAAGAAAAAGATGACGTGATGGCACACTAATTATATTATATTAGTTTGCATAAATTTCTCAACTGAACAAACCAGGAAGTACTCAAAAACCTCCTTGACCCGATGTCTTATGTAAACATTTCTATTTCAGTGTTTGAATGCTTGGTTTTGTCTGTATAAAAGGGCTATCAATTAAAGAATAATATGTCAATAAGGATATTACTTAAAAATAAATATATAAACTGTTGTCTACTGGCTAAATTTGACAATACCTTTCGAATACCATTTTTCTATCCTTCTATACTATACTATTATTCATAATCAGCCTGTAGAAATTGCTGAACACGGGTCTCTGTCGTTGTATGAGTGATTTCTACGCTATAGCTATAGTATGGCTGTAGCACGAATGGTTCGGCCCCAGCGGGAGAGGAGCACGCAAGCTTACTGTGTTTTGTTTTATGAGTATAGACTCTTTACTGGAAACAAATCATTACATCTTAGTACTGAAGAGTGACAATGCATTTTTATTTTATTTCTTAATTAGGTATAGATGTAGATGTCTATAGGCTACGACATCCACTTGTTGTTGAACTGTGTGCTCGTTTGTCACCCTTTTTTATAAAACAAATGTCTCAATCTTCACGCTTGGCAGATTAATTCACAATTATAATAGGCATGTCTGTCATGTCTGGTGTAAACAAGATGGTTATGCCACCATCTATCGAACTATACACTTACTAGCATATCTCATTATCATCTTCGACACCCACGGGGGATAAAGAGGTGATTCATCAACATTCTTTAACTTTAAGGGACGGGCGTATAAATAATGATATAAAATAAACGAGATAAGCACACATTAATATACGAGTATGTGGCTGCTTAGCTCAAATACACCTCCTATTTTAATAAAAAGTAGCTACTGACTTTATCTGAGAATTGTGATGGAACGCATCACAATTCCTTGAGGTTAAACGGTAGAGAATGTCAATTGAGCTCGCCTTTTCTACTCAATTTTGTTGTAACAAAATTGATTAAAATAAGTAAATAATTATTCTGGCTCTATAATCAAACGTTGCACAATTAAATAATATTAAAACTAAACCAAAACTTGTGCAAACCCAAAATAAACTAATATAAATATCGTGATCAACTGTGACAAAGATGCATTTAAACTTTGTTTTTATTTAACCGCATTACAGGGTCATGTATTCCTAATCTGTTAGTGCCGCTAGACCGTATTAAAAACGTAATTGAAATATTTGCAAATAGAGGCACGACCATGTAGTGGTTGTGTAAGAATATCTACAATCCTACAACCCCACATCGTAACATGGGTGTCATAAGAGGTGGCGGAGGGAAATAAACCGGGAGATGAGCAACAGCGCCCTCCTCATTACAACTTGAATAAATAAATTGTCAACCTGCCACCCATATAACCATGGCAAACAGCCCCCTTATGAGGCAATCTTTAGGAGGCCTATGTTCAGCAGTGGACTTCGCTCGATTGTAATAAATTAATGAAACCACTAGAAAATATTAGCGTAGGTAGCTTAGAAGAAAATCATCGAACTACATTACTAACGTATAGAACAGACACCCCGAACCAAAAATTTCCTTTATTTTGGTAAGAGGAACTAAAGTTCGCTGCAGCGCTATAATAATAGTTACGTCGTTTAACCAAACTATTAAAACATACAGCGCTCGTTTACATTAGTGATTAGTTTTCTCGCGACCAAAACGTCATAAGCGCCAGAAATTTCATGGCGCTTACGCTTATCGTTCAACGTACATATAGTGTACAAACAGTCGCTCCCATAGATTTTAAATTTTGCCCGATTCTCGTAAGCATTGTAACAACGCGCAAAACTATAAATCAAAGAGTTTTAAACGTTTTAGTGTCTACTTACCGATGAAATCTTAAACCATCACTTTTTTTTGACGTTCTGGAGTGCTTACTGCAGTCATTAAGAACACAACCAGGCTTTAAACATTCTGAACCGTTTTGGTACGGTGTACCGCAAAGTGTGGCGCAAAATCATGCAAGGCATTGTCTTCTCTATACTTAGTAGTTAATACATCAATGCCGTTTATCCGTTTTAAAGAAACATCTTTATATGCAGCTATATTATTTGAAGCTCCATGTTTATCAACTGTAGAATGATATACTTTTTGTTTTACTACTTGTTTAATTGGATTAAACATCTATAAGGTCCTAAGCGGTGATTAACCGTAAACATTGACTAATATGTACTTCCCACTACTAACGAGACTTAATCAAGTTTTGCTACAACTATAAAGTTGATGATAATATCCCAATTCTCAATTTTATGCCCAAATTGCTCTGTGATTTCAGGCATGCATTGGCAGTGTCTAAGAGTTGTTTTAAATCTACTGCAGAGTCTGGGACCACGAGCTTTTGAGTAAAAAGCTTTTACATAATTTCATTAGTGTTATATCTTAAATTATTGTATCTTTTTGTCAATAGTTTCCACGATCCTGTGTAATTACTCCCTGTAGTAGACAGATTTTTTAAAAAGTTGGCTGGCTCAACAGACAGACTGCTTTATAAGTAGTGTAGTTTTAGCACAGAAATCAAATTTCAATTTTCGTGAATAAGAGACACAAACATTTCATGGAAAACTTGTTAGTCTTGTATATATATAAAGAGTATAGATGGTAAGTACTGATAGCTACATTTATTGACATACATAAAACTAAATACTTAAAATAATACACACTCCCACTCCTCACGGTATAGTGCCAAGAGCGCTGACGGCGTTTCGAATGGTTATACAAGTCGTGAATGCAGTTTCTTTAGGAACTTCAACGGAACGTGGACCCTATGGACCAACAGTCTCCTTATCAAACATGTAGTCATCTCCCAGAGACTTGCGCGTACTCATGCAGTCTATACAACTAATTACTCCAAAGGCAGGAATTTCTCCTGTATATGAGTGTTATTGTGCAGAAATGGTCCCACAAAAAAAATTATTCAGATATTAGAAAGATAAGATAACCAATTTTCTTGTGGCGACAGCCATTTTATATTATGTTATTTCATTTTAAAGAAAATTTAATCAAAATTTTGGATTTGGGATTACTTGTTATTTTTCAGAAGTCTATTATATTTGTAAATAAACTGAAACATAAGCCTCTGGATCATTATTTTAGTCGATTTGTGGGTTGGATCATTTCTGCACGACATAGTCCAACATAAGTAAAATCTCGCAGATCCAGAAGAATTGTTAACTTGTACCGTTTGGACCTGTGCCAGCCGATTCCTAAGTCAGTGCGCAATTAATTCGTCAATATGGAAATAATCCGTAATATAATATTTACTACATTGCCTTGTAACGCTTCCGGTAGCCAAAAATTAATTCACCTGTAGAACGCTTTTCTTTAGATGTAGATAAAGTTAAAATTATATTTAATTTTAACAACGTCAGCCGAGTTTTGCAAATCGTCCGTATCACCTTGAAAAAACCCCGCGAGGTACGTCGTTATGATCAAAATTTGCATACAAGAATTTGGTCTCGACCACACAAACGGAAATGACCTCTAATCTCCTTAGAAGCTTGTTGCCGGTGTTTGACATATTAGAAATACACGTTTTTG
>DWHP01000581.1:0-19111 GCA_018247895.1 Parnassius honrathi
CCTGGAACCGAACCCGGGCACTCTCGAGTGCAAGCTGAAAATCCATTCCTCGTCAAATCCAAATACACGTTTCACTTTATATCACATATTTACGAATTATAATTACAAGGTACAATACTAAGCTATAAAATATTTTATATCGACATGTATACGATAGAAGAATATTTATGGAAAGAAAAATATTTATGAAACAATGAATTTAAAAATAAAGTTATACAAATACGTTAAACGATATTTACGTAAATACTGCAGCAAAACGAGCGACACGCCTACGTACCACGAGGCCTCGGGCCCGTTTATACAAAGGTACTCTGTGTCTCGGGCCACAGCGTCTGTACACAGGCGTTTACACAACATCCGTACGTATTATTTCAGAAATAAGAAGCGATTTAATATAAAAACAATTAATTGGACTAAAAAATTAAAACAATGATATGTTAATATGCAGCTTGTATAATACTCTGACAAAAATCAGAATGATTGCATGTATATTAGTATGGTTTCTACTCGTTAAAACAAATTTTTAGAGGTATTTTTGTGATTTTTATCTATCGTATCAAATTATTAATATCATGTTTTCAACACAATAGTTAACTAGCATATATCAAGAAAAACATCATATATTTTTCTGGCCTTTCACATACTTTGACGCATTATAAAACTTGCGTTTAGCTCCTGTGGTCCCCAGAATGTGCAGCATTAATGGTTTAAAATAGTTATAAATGTACACTCCCCTGGCCTCCCCAATTACCGGATTGTGTAACTTTATGGTCATATGCTTTAAATATCTATGCCACTACGTTTTCTTTTAATACGATCACATGCCTAAATAAACGTCGAAACCTAGATATTTGTCATAATACATCGTAAAAAATATTTATTAATATAAAAAAATATATCTTATTTTCATGTTATGTTATAATTCTGTCACTCCACCTTTCGTAACTACTGAAAGGCTAAAAATTTCACATAAAACTGCTAAAGTATGTTTTTACCTTGAACTACGCGTGTAATATATATTGTGAAGTTAGAAGCTAGCTAACTCCATTGAGAAAAACTCAAATAATATTGCGTCAGTTTTCAATTAATTGTAGGAAAGCGTGATTGTGCCAGTCGTTGGAGTATTTCCCTTGGTAAGTAAATGTTTTTGAATTTTGTTATTACGAAATTACAAATTTGCACACTGCGATTCTTATTGTGTGTAGATGTGATGTATTACTTTAAACTGTGGTCAGAAAAACAAATAATACACTTTTTGTAAGTTATGTACAATTTTGTCACTTTCCTGGCGTCAATTCTCTGGTATATTGCATACCAGGGGAGAACAAACGCACCAGGGAATTGACAAAATTTTTTTAAGTTAATATTTAATGTTATAATGCCCCATTTCATTAGTTCTATATTTAACTTTAATTAAGAATCAAAATGCATATGCGTTGTCACCTCTGATTACTGAGAGGGAATGCCTCGTTTCCTGTGAACATGGTGTTCAGTTCTCTACACACACCACACGAAACACGGCAGTATTTAACCTGCTATTTTATGCTGGCATTATCCAGATCCATCCAACCCATTTGTGCTACAACCATAATAAAGCTGCAGCGTGGCTCTACCACGTAAGCTATAGTAAATCTCTTAAATATTATAATAAATATAATAATATAGTAGTCAGTTGAAACAACGAAATAAAGTAAGCAAAAATATGAAATTAAATAGTTACATCAAATGGTACATGAGTGTCAAAAGAAACTAATGGCATGTGTTCGTCAGATTTGATGATGAAGAAGGAGAGATTAGGGTTACTTTTCAAAAGATCCCCAATAAAAAATGAAAAAATAAAGTCTCAGGTTTGGGGCGACCAAATCTGGTCCAATTCAATCCCCAGAAGACACAAGTTTGCGCGTTTACCGCTAAAAGAACCCCATCGTCGTATCTCCTCTATTTGAAGGCACTACCCTTGCTGCCTCAGTTAGCATGAAAATCCTCGGCGTCGACATATCTAATAGTGTGCAATTTCGTGGTCACAAGGAGGGTAAGCACAAATTGGCCTCTAAAAGGCTTGGTGTGCTAAGCAGAGCGAGACAGTATTTCATGCCGGCACATCGCTTACAACTTTACAACGCGATTTCCGCCTCACATGGAATACTGTTCTCATCTCTGGACCGGGGTACCCCAGTGTCAGTTCCATCTACTTGACCGCATCCAGCGTAGAGCGGTTCGAATCGTCGACTTCCTAGTTCTTTCTGATCGGCTCAATTCACTGGCGCTGCGTAGGGATATCATAACTTTGCGTTTTCTATCGTATCTACCACGGGGATTGATCCGAGGAATTGTTCGGATTAGTTCCATCCGCCAAATTTAAATTTATTTTTAATTTATTTATATAACGTCAAAATTCACGATACCATCCCCATCATCTGGATGCTTGGTGGTCCAGCACTGTGCGTTTTACTAGTTTTCTTCCTTGTACAATTTCGCTGTGGAATAGTTTACCACTGGCGTTTTTTCCGGACCGATACGCATTAGGGACCTCCAAGAAAAGAGCTTACCACTTTCTAACAGGCCGGCAACGCACCTGCAATTACCTTGGTGTTGTAGTTTTTCATGGGCGGCGGTAGTACTTACCTTCAGGTGAGCCGCATCCTCGTTTGTCCCCTCGTGTATAAAAACGAAACGAAACGAACAAAGAAGGTGTCATTGTTATCTCTTTTGAGAATAGATAACAATGACACGTCTGATGTTAAATAAGACAGATCTTAACCACACTACCTTTGCTAAATATAATTATGAAGGGCAACATAGTGTTCTACAAGTTCCCAGAGCTAATTAACGTATTTTTTTGTTTTTTTTTAAAGAATATTAACAATGCTATTAAACATTACTAATATTCCCCTTAACCACTCGTGGTAAGCTTAAATTGCTTGTGTTACGAGTGGTTCACGTTAGTCGTCGAATGGCGGATTCGAACCCACGACCTTTTGGAGTTCGCGGTCCGCGCCCTGCCATTAGGCTACTGTCGCTATTTGAAAAGTAAATTGTTGATTGTTTTGTATTTAAGTAAAAAATATTTAGTTTAATCGAAATTATTGATTGATACAAAAATTTTAATTTTATCACTTGCGCAAAAAAAAGATAAAATTAAAATTTTTGTACAACCGACTTCAATTTAAATAAAATAAGGACATCATCAATTTATTCGAAGTCAATTAACATTTATTAGGATTACTCAAAAACTACTGGTCAGATCATGATCTTATATGAGATCACAAGGGAAGCACCAGCTTTCAAATTAAAAAAAAAATCGTCAAAATCAGATAAGCGAGCAAAAAGTTCTGAGTTAACACACATAAAAACACTTCTGACGACGGTTAAAAACATGAAATTTTTCATTTATATTGTGGTTCAATTACACATACATAGTCTATAATAGATAGCCACGAGACTAATAGGTGTATCATTAGATATTACTATTGTTTTGTTTTGTAAGCGAAGTTTATCTTTTTATTTTATTTACAACTTTTATTTAGATCGCCTTTAAGTTTTTGAAAATTTTATAATTAAAATCTGTCAAACAGTATCTAGTCTCATTTTCTATTAGATAACTACTTAATTTGTTTAAATCTCAAAGGAGGCTGATAAGCAGAAAATATTAACTCTGTTATTTCATTCGGGTAATTGAAACTTAAGCATTAATATAAAAATAAGTTTGCACTTAGAAAGTGGTAAGACTGAATGTGTTTTATATATAAAAATATACAAAGACAATAATTTATATGTGTTTTAATCAATATCATTCCCCTTTCTTATCAAATAATCAATGGCTTGTCTCTTCCCTGAATTTAATTGTCACTACTCTGCCAATAGTGTCACTTTCCTGAGGGCAAATTTTCCCTTGGTGCTTATAAAATAAAAAAAGAATAAAAAATCTTCTAGCCCTTATCATTACAAATGCGGAAACAGTGTCAAATAGCGATACTATGAGTATTGAACTAAACAAATAACGTTTCCTTCAGGGACACAAAAAAATCAAATACCGCATATTCACACATATCTGCGCAATTATGACAATATAATATGATAAATTGTTTGAGATATACTTGTGACAAAATACTATGATTTAGTGGTTACGCGTTTTTCTGTCTATCCCACGCCACGATGCTGACACACCTCTTTCTCTTCCTTTCCATACAAATATCTTCGCCTGCATATTACTCTAATAAACCTTCGATGCGGTCGTTGGACAGGGCGTCCCCTGCCGACCCCGCCACACTGTGCTATGTCGGTTTTCTTATCCATTTATTCTACATAACAAACAAAGCACCCGTAAAAAGGTTTTAATCGACGTTTTGTTACAATTAAACGCGATAAAATTCGTAAAATTATTTTATTAGAAGTATATTTTATTCAATTTTCATGCGACATTTTGACATCAGTCAATTATTTTTCTCATTTCCTCATTCTATATTTTTTAATCTAGTTCAAAAAATATGAAATGGTCCTATAATCGACGCTTAAACTTTTTGTTCACTGATTTCTTGGAAAAAGAAGAAGCGATTATATAATCCTGTTTCAAATACGTAGGTATATAACTCAAGGTTAGGCTGGTGCCATTAAAATTTTTAAGGAAATGTAATTCTAATTGTAACCATGACCTTCTGATACTTTTTTATAGAATTAGGGTGACAAACGAGAGCAAAATATCGAACTGATGGTTAGTGTATACTGTATATATAGACACCTACATTTATGCTCGATTAGGAATTAAAATGCAGATGCGTTGCCCCTGAGGACTAAGATATAATGCCTTGTTTCCAGTAAAAATTCTCTCCAGTTGTTTCCAGTAAAAATTCTCTCCAGTTCTCCATACGAAACACAGCTGTTATTTTAAGCTGATATTGTCTGAGAGCGTGGTCCTACCCCGACTGAACCGACCCATTTGAGCAAAAACCAAGGTATAGCTGAAGGATAGCTCTATCACGTATAAAATACTTCTTATTTTGGTATCATATTCACTTTCTCATCAGTCTATTAGAACCCACTTTTGAACATGGGCCTCTTCCAATGTACAAAGGATTTGCCTCAAGCGTCACGCTTGGAATTAACAATCGCAGTGTACTAGACGTCTCGCACTTTTGACGTTATCCTCCGTGCCTCCCAAGATACAAAAGGTAAACAACGGTTTTTATCTAAAGTTTATTCTTTAATATGCTACGGATATATAAAGCTGTAAATGAAGTTTCTGTCGTTTCGTGTGTGTGTCCATATTCTTCGTATGCTACTCAATATCTTCATCAATTATGGACCGATTTTGACTATCCCTTTTTTTATTAAATAATGTTTGTGATGGTCCCTTCTAAATTTGGGGCAGAAATTCCACCCTTGAGAATGGGAAAACAGGGGAGACGATTTTAGTATAATTATTAAAACTACATTCGTGCTTTTGACATTGCTTAGTCCATTTAAAAGAAACAAAGTAAAAGTAAACGCCGATTTCAGAAAGTAAAACGGCATTAGATTATTTCTTTGATATGGAACGGTATGGAAGCGATTTTGGTTCTTTGGGCTTTTAAATCGTATTAAAAATAACCTTTTTTTAATTTGACAATATTAATTAATTTTTTCCTAAAATTTCGGTTCCCTTTATCTAATACCTTAAACTTAACTCGTTTATTAAGTCACGTAACCGTCTCGTAGTATGTCACCTAGAATAATTTCTACCTGAGTTAAATCATCTCATAACCAAACTACTCAAACTTCGAGCGTTAAGCAGCGGCACGAGACCATCTCAGTTAATGCATATTCGCCGAAGAAATAAACTACTAGATTTATATTCTTAGAAACTTTGTACAACTGTTCGATTAAAAGTACTTTACAGAAGTTCAGTTACTTTATTGGTGGGCAGTGGTAGACGTTTTTTAAAGTTTAGCGTAGTTTTTTATTCAGATTTCATATTCAAATTAGAGTGACACGGAGTCCACCTGATCCATCCTCAATTAATTATTAAAATGTAGGTACTGTGCACCAGATTTGTTAAACTGACGCGAACACTTCATATTAAATAAAACTAGTTTTACGGATTTTTTCGCAGTTAATTTACTCTTATGTTATGTCCGTATCATCCGCCAGTCCCCCCTCAACCTAATGTGTGTGAATTAAAACTAAGTAAATTAAAGGCGACAAATTCCATGTAAATAGTTTTATATAGTAGTTATTTATAACTTAGTAACATGGAAGTAGCCTTCAGCTCAATAAAAGGCAATTATTTCGATATTGCAGAAATATACTTTTATTTATATGTAGGTTTATACGAAGTTGAACAAAATTAAATAATATTTTATATGTAAGTTTGTACGATGTTGAAGCCTTGTACTAAGCAAATGCTCTGACTCTTAACTAACGAAAGGTTAGTATTCAATAAAAATAAAAATAATAGTATTTTGTCTTTGGCATCCATTAGCCTTCTTTACAATATAGAACAGTATATTTAAAGGCTCTCACTAAATTAAGATGGTGTTGAACGTGGCTGTAAGAGGATAATATTCGAGAACTCCACTCAATAGTAAGTTTGTTAAATTAGCATGATATAAGTGTCGGTTTACCCCAATTTCAACAGATGATAATATTCGGTTGGTCGTTGCATTCGTATATATATATTTTTGTATATACACATATATATTGTCTATATATATAGAAATGGGCAGTGGATATTCCTACACCGCTCCAGGTTATTGAATTGAATTATTTATTTAAAACACCGGCAATGCAGCTGTAATTCCCCTGATGTTGCGGATGTTTTTGGGCTACGGTAGTCGCCTATCATCCGTAAAAAATTATATTCCAAAAAATTAATCAACAGTCCCCCATATTTAAAGCCTGATATCTTGATCCTTTTGAGGAGACTAAGGAAAATCGATATATAATTGTGCAAGCTCGTTATATAGCAACTTTTTTAAATATACACATTTACGTATATATATATGTACTGTATTATACTAAACTGTGGTGGACTGTATTATAAAAAATTGCATGCGAAGCTCTTATTACGTGGAAATTATTCTTTTTTATTCTATGAAAGTCTAATTTTCATTTTTTTACTTAACAGATTTTTCTTAGCAGAGAACATGTTTATAAGGAGAATATGAAATATGTACTTTAGTTACTAGATTATTTGAAAAAAGTCACAATGATTGAAATAGGACGAAAGAACATTCGTCTTTAAGAAAGACAATAAAAAGTCAATGAAAATAATGTCGTAATTCAGATTAAATTAAAAAAGCGTTAACTGTAAATCCGCAAATATTTTTGTTTACTGCTCGTCCTTGACAATAACATTTGGGCGGTTATCCATGAGAACCACTCACGTACATAGGAAGCTGTTAAACTCTGAAGCAAAATTCCACGTCGCTAAGCACCTCATCTAAGCATTACAGCCAACAAAACGGGCTCGGTTGTACCTTAATTATATTTTATAATAACATTTCAGCGTGTTTATAGGAATTGAATTTTTTATTTGAATTATTTGGAATCTCTCGTGAAAGGTTTATTATTTTAAGAAAGTTTAATTACTTAAGCTTCAAGTTTTATTCCAGCTAATGAAAGGTCCACTGTTTTCCCCTCCATGGGGCTTCCCCAACAGATTGTCTCATAGGAGGATTTTAATATCAAAAGTTTTTTTTTTAATTATTTTTGTTGTTAAGGGGAATATTATACTACTGCGTGTCTTTCTATTTTACTTTCACTCTGCGGCTCACGACACCAATGCCACGGGAAGAAATGGGGTAGTGAATATTTCTACGCCGCTTCAGGTAATAATAAAGAAATTATTTATTTAAAAGGCCGGTAATGCAGCTGTAATTCCCCTGATGTTGCAGATGTTTATTGGCGATGGTAATCGCTAATCATACATAAAAAATAATATTGCGAAAAATGAATCAACAGTCCACCATATCAGTATTTTATATAAGTTTAATTTCTTGACTCTTTTGAGTGGTCTAAGTAATATCGAGTAAACAAGCACAATGAAATAAACAATTTGATTATACCGTCACCTATCGGAAGTCATGAGATCTTTCTAGTACATGGCACAGTCGCCTTTTATGACACATACGAGCCGTATTGGAGTTACGTAATCTAAATAGAAGGCTGATGAAGAAGAGTAAGACGTCTCGCCCCTGCGCTGCACTGCTCTCTTTTCGTACATAATTTTATCAGCCCATTACATATATAGTAACTTTTTTACACAAGAAGAGCACAAATTACCCCGCGTCTCACCTGGTCCCTAAGTCGTATGGGTCCGGATAAAATGCTGGTCACAGTAAGTTTCACAAAGAACTGCGTTCCTACTAGCTAGAGTGACAACTTAATGACATATGTGTGAAATCGCAGAGCACGCTGCCCCTATGTTACATAGTTTACGTGGCAGGGCCGCGCTGCAGCTTAATAACCATTAACCTATGGCTGCAGTAAGAATTGGTTGGCCCCAACAGGTTAGTTCTAGGCTCAAAATACCAGCGTTATATAGCAGCCTAATACTGCTGTGTTTTGTACGGTGAGTGTAGAGAACTGGCGATCCTTTTTACTAGTAACTAGACATTCCGTCTTAGTCCTCAGGGGTCAAAGTGAATCTGCATTTTTATTCTTAATTGAGATTTTATCTGTCCACTCGTCTAATTTTTTATGTCTAATGTGTATATGGGCGACAACATCCACATACGATATGGTGGACTGTGTACTCGCTCGTCATCCTTATTCTATTAAAAAGTCGATGGATGCTGGAGGCTCAGTACCGTACTGCGTGTGCTTATCTGTTCAGTAGGTTGTATCGACTCGTGATGGATTTCAATGGTGATTACGATAATTATTTCAATGTAGGCATAATATCATTATAACACGATGAAGAATAGTATCACTTTCGGTCTTATTGTGTGGATGAAACGTTTTTTTGTTTACATAACGGTTTTTAAGTTATATTTTCTCGTGGAGGGAATGTTAGCTAAAATAGAGGTGAAAGATAATCGAATGCTTTAATTTAACTATTTTAAAAGTGTTTGTTTGGAAAAATCATAATACGTGCGTATACTATACACACATAGACATTTACATATTTAATGTCATTTACTTATTTAGTGTATATTTATGGCACAGTATCTTTTGGATGTTACAATTGTTATTCCTTTCCTTTATAATAAATACGGAAAAATAAGTTAATACATTAATATCATCCGACCATACATAGTTTTCGTTAAAAAATTAAATGTTGGAACAAAGCCGAAACATGTTGTGCGCAACGTTCAACGCAAAACGAATAACTGTTACACTTCCTCTTTGCATCTGAAATACGAACTTTTAATTACTTTTCTTTGAATTGTATCTCCGCTAAAACCTGCAGATGATTTTAAGGCTAGAAGTAACTTTATAGGAGATAATTTCACACTAAGCATTGTGTGGTATAAGGAATAATAAGCCAATTTTTTTTTCTAGACTGCCAACCTCTTCGGAATGCGACTGATAGTTGAATGAAACTCGGTGGAAAATTATGTTTTATAGGATAAGGGTGACAAACGAGCATACGTTCCAACTTATGGTAGGTGGTTGCTGTACTCCATAGAATCCATATCTATCCTCGATTACGAATCAAAATGCAGATGCGTTGTCACTCGTGAGGACTAAGATGGAATGCCTTATTTTTTTTAACTTTTTCACTCTCCTTACGAACCAGAGCAACTACAAGCGTTAAATTGCTATTTTACGCTGGTTTTCTGTGAAACCATGGTCCTTTCCCGTTAGAGCCGACCCACTCGTGCTACAAATATGCTAATTATGAATGGCTCTAGCACATAATAAAATCGACATTAACCACAAATTCCAAAAGCTGCTGATGAATTCGCCTGGCAAAATTATAAAAATTCACTTGTAATTTAAAAGTAAGTACTTTAGGCGTTAATTAACAAGATGGTAGGACGCCTTTTCTGCCCATGTAGATACAACCCTACTACTAAAATTAGTGGAATAATAGAAGCAATGCTGTAGAAATAAAGTTAATAAAAAGTAGGTTATGTTAAGGGTGACTCTGAACGATGGGCGAGAAGTTGTGTGATAAAGGAAAAAATGTAGTTAGCAAGATGTTGTGATGAGAAAAAGAATGCTTTGGTAGTTTAAGCACGTAGTAAGAACGAATGAGGAAAGAGTGACAGCAAATTTGAGTGAGAGTCGGCTTTGAGTGGGGAAAGCCTTGGATGGAATTTCATCGACTATATTAGCGATATATTGAAGATCAGCCAACTTTATTCTACACTTAACCATCGATCGTATATACAAGGATGTGAAAGAAACGAGAGAGGTGTTTCTGGATTGTATCAAGTGAAAGTACGTAGTTTCTGTCTACCCTTCTGTGTAATAGGCGTGATAGTTTATGATATTATAATAGTTATGAAATATATTTAGAAAACATGTTCAGTCAAACAAACATGGGTCACATTCATTGGGTCACCGCGGCGGACATTTTTCTGCACTAAAGAATCATTTACAATGAAAATAGCCCTAGCTGTAGAACATGCATAATGCTATAACTAACTAAATAACCTTTAATCGAAGATCAAAGCACTAGGAACAAAACCGATTTTACGGAATTGATCGCGTTTAATTTAAACTTTTTATTTCCCGATGTTTCGGGCACTTTACGGCACTCATGGTCACGGGGAGACTGAGGTATTTAATATAAGAAATCATTGTAAAAACAGTCAACGAGTATATTCTAAACGTAACACTGACTTCAATTCATGGTATGGTATCTATATAGTGTAATCGATTCCATCACATCACCTTCACCCATTAATACAAATGTTAACGTGGTAGAGCCACGCTGCAGCTATATTATGGTTGTAGCATGCATGTGTCGGCTCAACCGGGGAAGGATCACATGCTCTCACAGAATGCCATCATAATAGAACAGTTTAATGCTGCTATGTTTCTTATTGTGAGCGTAGAGAAACCAAGGACCTTTTTACTGGAAGCAAGGCATTATAACTTAGTCCTCAAGGCTGAAAACAGATCTGCGTTTTGATTCAAGGGTAGATGAAGACATCTACGAGTGAAAGCACCCCTAATCATCAGGTGTCTGTGGTCTCGTTTGCTACTCTTATTCTATAAAAAATCCCATTACGAGGTATAAAAGGATGCAGTTTCATTTAAATTGCGTTAAAGCTTATAATGCTGATGTAAGAAAGTTGTATTGGTATATAAGCACACATTTTTGGAACACAGCCAAATTGTGGAAATTTAAGTCTATCTTTGAGTCGTCTACATCACCCATGGCTTGGCTTAGTGGAATAATATGAAACCTAATCACTCACTTTTTACATACGTTTTAGATAGAAGTTTGAGATAATATTTTATGCAATTATGTACGAAAACATTTAGAAACGGTATGGAATTTCAGTTTATCAGATTAACAAGATAACCACTTTCCCAGGGACTATATCAATCAGGTACTCTTTGGTAGTATCATAACCTTATTAAACATATTTTGCTTAATTAAAAACTTTTTAATAGATAGATACTGCTATACTAAAAGTCTTATTCCTTTTTTTAAATCCAGTTTTTATTCGTTACTAGCGATCCATCCCGACTTTGCCCGTTTAATTTCTGGATCTCGACAACTGCGTCACCTACCGGGTCCATTTGTGAATTTGAACCCACCCAAGACCCTATCAAACGCACACAAAAAATTATTAAAATCGTTCAAGCTGTTTTCTAGTATTAGTTATAATGGACAGCAATCTATTTTTATACATAGAAAGATAAAAAAATTCTGACATGCACGAAAATGTATCACTATCTATAGTATTTCAACAATTTCTTACTTTACGTATCTCATTTAACCGTTTAATTTTAATGCGGTATGTAGATACGGACATTGGGAATACAGCACCGTTTGCGTTAGATAACGCGCTCTAACGTTGCCGAGGTCTGTTTGAGCGCTGTGAAATACTAGTAACGCCGCTTTTAGTATCTACTTTCTGTATCTACAATTTGTTTTAACCAATCGAATGAACATGATGTTCATACACAACAGATAAGAAATACTAGTAACAACAATTTTTAGTATCTAGTTTTCATATCTGCGATTTATACTTATTAAATAAAAGTAAAATATGTTGTCTTTTAGGATTTGCATTTGCTATAAAATAGTAAAATAGTTTACAAAATATTGAAAATATTATTTATTGGAGCCAAGATGACCAGTGGTTCCTAGTGATCACTCTTTTCCTAACCCATACGGAGGATGTTGGATGCAGTGCTCAGATGGGCGTAGGTAAATATAGGAGGGTTTGCATGCTAAGAGGAATAAGAGAAAAACTTGTGCTCCCTTAAGGAGAAGGAAAAATTATCACTAGGTAGCTATCTCTGATTGCAGGTGTACGCAAAAGTGTTCCAGTGGCCTTGGCAGTATGTGGCGAAAGTATAACACTAAGTTTCAGTCAGTGAAAGTACCATAAGTCGTGTTTGACCTCGTAAGAACTGTAAACGTAAGTATTTCCTCGTCAAAAGAAAAAGCTACTTGTTTAAATATTTATTGAGTACAATAATTTTCAGGTGGTGGGACTTACGCCTACCGTTAGGGTATTTACCGCGATCTTACATATTTTTGCCGCCTAACAGTAGAACGTGAACTGCTGTGCTACGGTCTGAGACGTATAGAAAGCGAGTATAATTAAGTACAGCCTGCGAGGCTTTACATCTTGGTACTCGGAGTAGACTGGTTAGTTGTTAGTTCGTTTTGTACTTTAATCTTCTAGGCCACTTTTTATTTCAAATGGCATACAAAGGTAAGTATGGCGTGTCCTCGAATTTTTCACATTCATTTATCTTAAACTTGGAGGTTTTGCGATATTTTCCTTTACTGCTGAGCGAATGGTAAACCTACACTTAAAATTGCAATTTTTAATAGTGGTCGGCACCAGGAATCGAGGTAAGGTCATTTGTTTTAAACTTAAGTAACCAAAAGTTTGTAATTTATAATTTCTTAAACAACTCCAAACATAATAGGCAGTTCAAACGAACTATGCTGCTTGCGTTTCGAAATCGTAACCAATATCGTCGGAACTCATACGTGTTCGATAGCGGATGGAACTTTGCAATAGTAAGCCAGTCTAATGGGTGCCAAAATACATATGTAAATTTCTCTCATATAACTCAGGAATTGCAATTCCTTTATTACATTTTAAATTGGAACCATTGATTACATTTGAAGAAGGGAAATAAAATAAAAGTATTAAAAAATTGGTTAAAATTATTCCACTGCTGATCACAAGTGTACTCTGATCTCTGACGGATCGTACCTTGATTTCTCAGAAAGTCTTGTGAAAGTAAAAAGAGATTTATGTTTGAACTTTTATTAAGAAACTTCCACTAGCATTTACACAATTTCATGTGTATGTTGTAGGGTCACACTGCAGTTACATTATGGTTGTAGCACGAATGGGTTTACGAGACTGAGAAATAATCACGCTCTCACAAAACACCAGCGTGAAATATCACTTTAAAGTTGCTGTGTTTCGTGTGTTTTATGATGACAACACGCAGTCCACCTAATGGTTATATACTGCGGTCCGGAGATATCTATATTTATACCCAATTAAGAATCAAAAAACAGATGCGTTATCACCCTTGAGAACTTAGATGGTATGCCTTGTATACAGTAAAAAAGATCACCAGATCTCTACTCTTACCATACGAAACACAGCTGCAATAAGTTGCTACTGCTGGTATTCTGTGAGGCAGGAGTTCGTTAATTTTCAAACAATCGAACCATTGACCGTTTATTCGAACGTCTTTTTTCTGTGAAAAATGAATAAATTAGATTTTCATCGCCTACAATTTCGTAAGCATACCAAGACGAGCCTGCTATACAATTAGTAATTATGTCATGGCAAAAACTATTTTTGTTGTTACTTTTTCTGCGCCGTTACTTGTTTAAATTAATTTTAAATAATTCCATTCTGCTGAACATAGGCCGCCCTCATTGCCTCATAGCGAGGATTTTGCAGAGTAAACTCTGGTGACCTACTAGCAACCCACCCCAACATCGCCTGGATAAGCTATTAATGTAAAGTTATTCAGATTTAAGATAATCAAAGACCTATCAATATATTAATTTTTCATTTTTGCAAAAAAATTAAGACTTCGGAAAAATATAGACCAGATCTCTCCTGGTGTTCGTCTTTATTTGTTCTTAAGGTTTATCGCAACCGGTTGAGCCGTTTGGCAGCTTGGTCCGGACAGACGGACAGACAGACGGAGATATTTTCATAACAAAATAAAAATGTTTATTCGTGTCTTAATAGCATAATAGCATGCTAAAAACCAAATAATCAATGTCGCCTAAATAGTTACTATAAAACTCATTGTATTATTATAACATTCAATATCATATTCAACTGTCAGGGGTGGAATTTAATTCAACACAAACACAGTTTAAAATGTAAAGCTTCTTCTGTTTTTGAAGTCGGCTAAAATATATATTTGTAATTTAATGCTCTCGTACTCGCACCGAGTCCACCCACTCCACTACAGTCTATAAAAGCCCACAGCTGAACACAGGCATCACCCATAGATTGCCGCATATGGGGGATCTTGCCGTAGTTGCCACACTCAGCAGGTGTGTTGGCAACCGCACTTTTTTATTACTTCAGTTGTTATCAGGAAGATGCTGCTGCCCATCACCTGTTTATAATTTCCCTCTGTCGCATTGGGCGATACGGGGCAGTAGATATGCCTACATCGCTACTACACGGTAAGACATCCAGAATCTTTATCGATGATATCCGCAGAAGAACCAGAGTAAGAGAGTTAGTTAAACTGATCAGTAAGTTTTAGTGGCAATGGGCGAAGAAAAATACCCAAGAAGCAGCCTCGTACCAGTAAACAAGGGTGGGGCGCTCCTCCACTAGGTGAAATGACGTCCTGTAGGAAGTCGGTGAATGTTGATGACCTAGGCCCGTATTTTGTGAGTTTTCTTAGAGGAGTTAGCAGTGGACTTATGAACAAGTGAGAAACGAGTGGGAATTTCAAGTAATTGAAATCAAAGCGCTACTTGATGATCAATCATAGCTACTGCCGCTAATATGCGCGATATTACCGTGTATTAGGTTAAGTAGTATACGTCGCACTACTTATCCTAATACACGAGGAACTACTTCGTATGTTCATGTGTTTTACACATTATATTCTACTACATATATTCACATATATTAATGTGTCCTGTGAGTTAATTCACAAGGGTTGCATTATTTATAATAGGTTATAATAATTCAAATGTTTATCTAGCGCGTTAGGTCGCTAGAATCTGTAATGTTAGTCATAAGTTTGGCAAAACAAAGTAATAAATTAATTTTGTAGTAATTTCCATTTTCATATAAGACATTAAGGTATTTTTAAACTCAATATTAATTTATTATAAGTTTTTGATTCAATATCAGACCAACAAATATTTAATGAAATTAAAAAATTGATATTGAAGTGAGTAGTCAATGTTTTAAAAGCTTCACTTTAATAAGATACATGTTATTTAAGTAGATTTACAAAGGTTTTCTTTCTAAAAAGTTTTTGGAAACGTTCCAGACAATTCGGTAAAACGAGTTCCAATTAGTAATACTCCGTATATTGGAGAAGCTGTTTTGACGAGATTTTGTACAATTAAATATCGAATTAGATTAAATTGTTTCAATTAAATAAGGTGTAAAATAAACATCCGTGTTATCTCATTATAGCTTCATACTTTGTAGCCCCCAAACTTGCTGTCTCAAGGTGATATGATATAAAGTTCCATGACTGTATAAATATTAAATTCCATTATAAGTATTGCTCATACTTCTAATGGAAAAAAATATCTTCCCGTTACTGTTGGACAAACCTAAAAGGACTGGATATACTTCCCTCTCTTAGTAAATAAGAACAAAACGTTTTACATTATTTAAACGTTATGGTTTGAAGCTTTATAACTTTGGGCTAATTTTAACGTTATGATCTTACATGAAACATGTTCCAAATAAAATGTTAATGTGTCTTTGTACTTGTACGTTATCATTTTCCGAGTGAAACCCATCAAGTGCAAGGACGACTCGAAGGCTTCTGACTAATTTCATATGACTAGCGACTCTCCTTTATTGACTCGCTTCTTTATTAATGAGGCTTTATTTACATTTCAGATTATTAAAAAACAACTTATTTCAGTAATTTCCTGATTCTCAAAAACATACAGTAAGCTTTTTGTATAATAACATTTAGCCCAGCTTCTGGCTTTCCTTTCTATCTGTCTGTTTATAAAGTTTCATGACAATTGGTTCAGCCATTCCAAAAACTAGTCCGAACAGATAGACAGAATAAAAATTTAAATGTGTTTACTTATATTTTAACAGCATGGACATAACCCTCTGAGCTTCAATTTCATTTATATGAATAGATTACCAACTAGACATATAATAGTCAGCACAGATTCCACGGTTTTCCTACTCTATTGAGTCAGTAAGCTGCACTGGCAATAGACTGACCATGTAGCTTTCCCGAACGACAACCGATGAGGAATTAATTCTATAGTGGCAACCTTATACCGGCAAACGAAGTGTGAGACGCTGGTCTCCCCGCTAGATGTATTGACGACCTATTGAGACATGCAGGAAGTAGATCAATGGAGGTGTCATAATTACCTGCGTTAGACTTTTTTACCTACGTATATATTTTAAGTTAAATTGTAACTGTTGAGAGAAAACAGTTTACTTGTGGTTTTTTGCCGCTTCTTCTCATAAGGTCTCCCCATAGTAGTGGTGGTATAGAATTTAAATTCTAAAAAAAGCTTTGTAACACCCGATTTTGAATAATAATTTTGACAGCGCAGGGAAGGTTTGTCGATGATCACCATTCCTACTTCCGCCGAATACACCGAATTAGCAAATATGACATTCTACGATCCTTAATGCTATAGAATACTATAAACAACTAAATGGGAATGACATATTTACATACGTGCGTTTGTAAATATATCATTCCCAATAATTTTAACAGTTTTCTATTGCGTTAACTAACGCCTCAGTACCGCCAACAACGCTTCCTCTACTTGCAAATGGTGCAAAATGTTAAGTCACTATTGAAAAATCTACTATTTGCGGTTTGTTCATCTCTGAAGATGTATCCAGTTATACGTCTGAAAAAATTAAGATCCAGCAATTTACGCGATGTACTAGCGGTCGATCATGGGAATAACGCTCGCCTAAACGTTTCATAGTACGTGAGTAAACCGAATTTAATTGTAGCTCCGAATTGAACGTTTTCAACGCTGTTATACCTACAATATTTATACCAACAAATAATAAAAATCAATATTATATATTGCTTTTATAATTCAATATTAAATTTTACAATGAAACCAAGAGAAGCGAATGCCAATATCAATGCAACTTGTATTCCGTGCAGCTGGTAACAAACACACAGTAGTAGCAGCTGAGTTATTCGTAGATTGTATTAACTTGTACCATACACGTGTTGAAATCATTATTTAAAGTGAATGATACGGACTGTATACCCACAGCTGGATATAAGCCTCCTTTTATCTTGGGGGGATGGAATGGATTAATTCACCCGTTGTGCTACTCCAGTGCTTATACTCCAGGAGACATTTCACGCGTATTTAACATTTCTTATATCTTGAGCGACAACTTTGTTGGTCTAGTGATGGCAAACGAGACCACTGATCTTGAGGTCCCGGGTTCAATCCCCGGGGCAGGCCAAAAAATAAGCTATTGAGTTTTTCTGTCAAGGAATTCTCAGTAGCAGCCCGGAGTCGTGAGGTTGGCGGCGTAACCCTCCCGTGCATCAAAAAGCACGTGGAACCGTTGGTCCTGCGCCTTATCTCTCTCCAGTCGCGATTTCCCATCGGACTCGAGCGTAGGCAAATTGATGCAAAGCGAGCGCTACCGTCTGCATGTTGGTCAAGTTCGAAAGAGACCAATGCCAAGGCCACATGTTGGCCGTAATTAGTCGTCATTGACAATTGGTATGATATGGACGATGCAAAAGTTATTGATGCTTCTGCAATTTATTTAATGAGTGCATATATTTATTATATCAGTGTACTCCGCAGTAAAGTTAAAAAACTTAAAGGTGTCCTCGTTAGTATAGTGACATTGTCGAAATTATTTTAAAATTGCAACTTAATTAAATCAATATCTCGCCGCGATGGACGTCAAGCTGTAACATCATGTGGACGCGACTTGCCGAGTGCTGGCGAGCGCCTTGGATTTGTGCAGAAAAACCGACACTGTTCCGAAGTGGACGAGTCGTAGCGAGCGATCCCGAGTGGCGGCAAGGCACGTCAAACGAACCTTATACACGATGGCATTGCCTGCACTCGTCCACCTAGGCGAGCGTCGACGAGCAAGGGCGAGGCTACACAAATGGGCAGTTTATACGTTGGTGCTCGCCTTCGCTCGGCCAACGTGTATAGCCAGGATTAGAGTGAGGGAATAGAGAGTGCTACGTGTGCTTATGCATGCACTACAACACTACCTACCGTCCTGCGCAGATGACTAGTCTCTGTTAAGACTGGCCGGCTTGACCGAAATTCGTTCTGAAGGATATTATTATAATTAGACTTATCTTAGACATGCATGATTTCTCGCGATTTTTTTAACCGCCTAGCAAGTTGTGAATCGAAAAATTCATTATTATCGATGGGTCAAAACTTGCACGCGTATTGTTAAATTTACATCGAAAGATAAGCTACTGATTTACGAGTAAGACGGCTTAACTTTAAAAATTTAAATTGACAAACCAAATGTAACATTTCAAGGTTTTTTTATAAATAATAGTGACGAGCGAACGACGATTCAACGATCATTCTGTAAATACTAGGAACAGACACAAGCTAGTAGTACCAGTTACTCGACTCCACCGAGTCAGTAATTCAATTCTTGGGACGATGTATACGCTTTTACAACAAAATCCCAGAAAATATGCAAAATTTGTCATACATAAAGTTTAGAAATGTTATTAAACTATGTTTGTATAAAAAGGGTTATTATAATATTAAGGAATTTATGGACGATAATAACCCCTG
>DWHP01000582.1:0-19110 GCA_018247895.1 Parnassius honrathi
TACGAATTTATTAAAAAAAATCCTTTAACGGTGTGTTTTTATGCAATACGGACATAAATATATTTTCAGGTTAGAATGATGGATAGAGAGAAGTGTAGTAATTGCACGTTATTGCTAGGCATCATAATTTTCACTTCAATAAAGTTCTATCTCAGTTAATTAAAAAAGACACGTGTACATACATAATTGCAACAAATGGTAAGAACAATTTATAAATAAATGTTTTAACAACATATACTCTATATCTAGGCATTCGCTCAAAACCACATGCTAGCAGCTATGATAACTTGTCCAGAAAAGAAAAAACAGAGAGAAAAGTATTTAAAGAAAATTATGACATGCATGAAGAAGAAGATTCGAAGAAAATGACAAAATAAAACAGAACTTAATGTTTTTGAACGTGATGCAGTTCAATCATTTATTGAACGACAGATTTAATGTCATATAAGAAGTAGTCGCATGAACACCTGTATCTTTTATGACAGCTATAAAAATGGATAAAAGAAACCGACCACCTTTAAAGTCCGTAGCTAAGTCACGAAAATTTCTATAACATAAAAAACCATTTTTAAGTTTAAAATGTGTGAGTATCGACACTATGAGAATTATTAAAACTAAGGTATTCGAAGTGAGTAAAGGTTTTCAAAATCTTACAAAGACCAAGAGTTTGAGAAAGTTGTTATAAAACAATTACATTGACAAAACAAGTAGGTAAGTACTTTAATCCTATATCATATCCTTTGTGTGTATCAGAAAGGATGGATAATTCTTGAGCTCCTAATAGTACAGGTATCAGGCGTTCAAGTAAAAATAAAAAAAATATACCAAGTGGTGCCAAAAATACGAAAATTTAAAAAAAAAGTATACCTTACTGTACTTTCATATACAATGCTGCCACATTGCTGCTGCAAATTATTGAAATTCGTTGCGTTTTTGGCGTTCTCTTATTCCTCACAGAATATTCTATTGGAAATGCAGTAAAGAGTATGAGTTTCTTCTACACTCTTTTGAAAAAAACTTCAATTTTGATGAATTTTATACGAATTTTATAAAAAAATAATTTTGCCAAAAGTTTAAGAGCCATTCGTGAAAAAAAAGCATGAAGAACTAAGTGGCCAACTATTTCAAAAATATGCACAGTTAAAACAGTTTACAAAATGGTATAATAAAAAATTTCATCCAAAGACAGAAAATTAATGAAAATCTTATTTTTTTAACGGTGAAACTGACAAGGGCGTTCTTGAGTGAAAGAGTCCTTTTTATTGTAGTAAAGATCGTGTAATATCGGTATATAATACCTGAGTGTGGCCCAGGCTGACCATCTTTTGTTTATCACGATTTACGAGACAGGGATGGACAGAATTTGAGTGAGCGAGAGAAAAATATAATGTTAATACATTGTACCTTTTCTCGCGCGACTGGAAACATAACTAAGGCAAGTTTTTAATCATAAAAGACACTCTATGGTCGTAAGTATTTAGTTTCTCGACTTGTTGTGTATCGCATGTGTGCATTCCTTTTTGAGTTCTCTGTGATTTTAAAATCAGTGTTATAACGACGACTCCTGGCTAAATAGCCTGTTTACGCTCGTTCGTAACGCTAGTCTCGAGCGGGGAACCGGTTTGATGGCGGGTTGGGGAGGGATTCGCCTGCACCTGCGGCGCTGCGAGCCAGTCTGGAACAATCCATTGTAGACTAAGGCCGCGTCGGGTTGATTACGGGAAGCTAAGTTGAAATTGTTAGAACGCGCTCGACTGCCTCCCTTTGTGTTGTCTAATTTGTTAGTATACGTGACAACGCGGCTTTCTTTGAGGTTGAGTGATTAGTTTAACTTCAATTGCTATTAATTTGTGCCGACGAGTTGCTTATGCGGCATTTTGATATCGTACGAAGAAATTTTGCTTATCGGATGGATCGCTAAAACGTTGTGACCCGGACGGAGGTCGCGTTCCTCTTAGATTATAGTTGTGCTAAGTGACGTTAGACTGGAGTATGGATAACGGTGAAAGGCCAATGGAGTGATTGCGCCTTGTGGAGCGTGGCAACGTACGCGGTTCTGCTGAAGATTACATCGGTGAAGTCGGGTTACATTACACACTTTCTCACTCTACTCACACACTACCTTTACTTACACCTCACGACGCCTTGTGGTCGACCCTGCCTCTGGAACTCGGTAAGTTTTATGTTTGCTTATGCAGCCACTATATAATAGTTATCCATAGGCCATTGGACCCGACCCTCGGGTTGCTCGTCGAGTTGGGGTACCAATGGGCCCTATCCCAGTCGACGTTTGTCGGGGCAACTGAGGACCGTAACAATGTGTGTAAAGTAAATACTGATGTAAAAACAGATATGTCGCTTATCCCGAAGGTTCATGAAGAAAGACCAATTTTTAAACGTTAAGCTCATAGTCTATATATTGAAATTTCCTTATATTGGAAGGTAATATAAGTAATTAAACAACAAATACTGAAAATGTCGATACATAATCGTTTGTCATTATTGTTTGTTACTCCAAATAGTTTTAATTTAGTACTTACTACCTAAGGACTAAGAAAGAAAAAAACATTATTTACTTAAATACCTAGTTTTAAAAAAAGTTTCACAATAGAGCGAAGCCGAACTCGCATATTATGTTTCATTTTTAATTAATATAACCGATAACAATACGAGGAATTTCTCATTTCACATATATAATATAATTTATTCAATGTTTCTCTTTGAGCTTACCATACAACAATAAGCGTATACCTTACCTCTCTATTTCATTACTTAGTTCAGAAACAATCTGTAGCCAACCTCTGTAAGGTAGTAAGCAAAATTAAAATAAAATTACATCGCCCCTAACTGCGATATGCGCAATTGTTTTATTACATAGACGTGGAATACTGCTCCTATCTCTGGGCAGGGGCTCCCCAATGCCAGCTCCTTCCATTTAATCGCATCCAGCGCAGACCAGTGCGAATCGTCGGCGACCGGGCTCTTTCTGATCGGCTTGACTCACTGACACTGCCAAGAGATGCTGCATCTCTTTGCGTATTTTATCGCATCTACCACGGGGAGTGCTCTGAGGAATTGTTCGGACTAATTCCAGCCGCACGGTTTCACCATCGCCCATCGCGACAAAACTCGCGATACCATCCATACCATCCGGATGACTGGCGGTCCACCACTAAGCGATTTAAAAGAAGTTTTCTTCTTCGCACAACTTCCCTGTTGAATCGACTACCACCAGATTTTCCGGACCCATACGATTTAGGGACCATCAAGAAAATAGCCTATGCCTTTTCAAAAGCCGGGAACGCATCTGCAATCTCCGTTGTGTTGCAGCTGTTCGTGGGCGGCGGTAATCACTTACAATCAGGTGAGCCGTATGCTCGTTTGCCCCCTATCCTATAAAAAGAATAAGAAAAAAGGTCAAGAAGCAATATCATAAATAATCTATACCGATAAAGAAATTAGCGAAGTGTCAGTATGTAATATCGTAATAACTACCTTATATTGAGCTCATAACCGCCTTTTTGTACGTCATGAAGATATGAATAACCATTTCTAAATTTTTGTCTGCCTGTCTGTTTGTCTCCGCACGTCTGTATTTAATATCGTAACAACTGCCTTATATTGAGCTCATAACCGTCTATTTGTACGTCATGAAGACATGAATAACCATTTCTAAATTTTGGTCTGCCTGTCTGTTTTTCTCTGCACATCTGTATGTAATATCGTAATAACTGCCTTATATTGAGCTCATAGCCGCCTATTTGTACGCCATGAAAACATGAATAAACATTTCTAAATTTTGGTCTGCCTGTCTGTTTGTCTCTGCACATCTGTATGTAATATCGTAATAACTGCATTATATTGAGCTCATAACCGCCTATTTGTACGTCATGAAGACATGATAACCATTTCTAAATTTTGGTCTGCCTGTCTGTTTGTCTCTGCACGTCTATATGTAATATCGTAATAACTGCCTTATATTGAGCTCATAACCGCCTATTTATACGTCATGAAGACATGAATAACCATTTCTAAATTTTTGTCTGCCTGTCTGTTTGTCTCTGCACGTCTGTATGTAATATCGTAACAACTGCCTTATATTGAACTCATAACCGCCTATTCGTACGTCATGAAGACATGAATAACCATTTCTGAATTTTTGTCTGCCTGTCTGTTTGTCTCTGCACCAATCTTCGGAACGAAACTTCACGAACATAAAGAACAATACCTGTTGTGGTCTAGGCTTTATTCTATACGAATAGTTTTGAGTATTTCTCTAAAAAATGGAAAAATTTACGGATCGTACCCTGGCGTATCCAGGGAGGGGCGCTAATTTAGTATTGTATACTTTTAAAAGATTGATTTAAAAGATCGCAAAGGAACTGACACCTTAATAAAATAATGTAAATAGTAGCTTAACGCTACTGTGTTTCGTATGGTGAGTGTAGAGAACTGGAGACCCTTTTAAGAAACGAGGCATTTCATCTTAGTCCATATTTGTGACAACGCATCTGCATTTTGATTCGTAATCAACGATAGATGTAGATTCCTATGGGTCACAACAACCACTTAACATCAGGTGGACTGTGTACTCGTTTGTCACCTTCATCCTATAAAAAAAAACTTACAACCAACGTTAACCTAGACCACTAAGGTGAAATATCTGGTAGCCCATAACTGATCTGATTATTTTTACACAGTACGGTAGGTGCATTATTAGTGGCATCAGAAATAAATAAAACGGTGGGCAGGGAAAAAATAGAAGACATTTGTCTTTTATACTTGGGACGTAAAACAGTATAGAAACATTTTTGATATATTGCTTGCATTTTAAAAAGCCTTGAGTAAAATAACCAAACACATTCTTCTACTTTCTGACCTTTCTGAAGAGTACGCGTAGTCCTGATCAGCGCCGAGTCCAGAATCAGTGTGCTCATGTGAAATTCGAGCGCTCCCGGAAATCAGTTCTCCACTCGAGCTATTGCTGTTGCTGTTGGTTACAGGACTGTACGGGTTGTTGTTGTTAGATACTGGTGTAGCAGGTCCCTTGTATCCGTTGTTCAAAAAGTCTTCACCAGAACGGGCTAGCTGTTCGTCGTAACCTGAGGAAGGTCGTCTGTAAAATGCCATTAGAATTAGGTGTCATCATTTTCTGAAGCGCGAGGGAGGTTAGTCTTAAGATGGAGAGTCAGTAAATATATTTCGTTTTCGTTAACCAATAGTTTTTGTTTCATTTGGTCTGGATGAAAGTGAAGGTGAACGAGTTCGAACCTATAGCTTGGATGGGTAAACGGTTAATTTTTTCTAAACTTGGAACAAATATATGTATTTATTCTGAGTTGATGTTTAATTTGAATCTAAATAAAAATTAGAGCAAATGCACGCATATTACGCATTGGCAATTATTGAAACAAACCTTCCATGTTTTTCGTTGTTTCTATGAGTGCTCAAAGTGCTGGAAATCGATCTTAACGATCCTTGGTTATGTACATCATGGCTGCTCTTTATATGTGAGGTATTGTTTTTATCCCTTCTTGACAGTGATCCGCTCTCAGCCCTACGAAAACAAAAAAAAATCATGGGAGTATAATGCTAAAATGTAACAAGCAAGTAGTAAAATTAAAAATTTTATACAACCGACTTCAATATAAATAAAATGAGAGCATCATCAATGTAGTCGAAGTCAATTGAAATAAGCATTATTAAGGATAACTCAAAAACTACTGGTCAGATTTTGATCAAATTTATATGAAACCACATGAAACACCAGCTTTTAAATAAAAAAGAATCAACAAAATCATTTCACATAAAAAAGTTATTAGGTAACACAGAAAAATACAATTGAATTGAGAACCACCCCCTTTTTTTGAAGTCTGTTGAAAAGAAAAGTTAAAGTCTATATACTCCCGCTGGTGAGATCAAGTCTGCTCTCTTTTTGTGCGGTTTATGGAATAATTAATCCGTCTGCCGCTTTGGCTGCTGTTCCAGTAGGTTATGGCAGATGTTACATATTCACAAAATATTTTATTCCTTTCACATGCAGTCAAAAGCGAAATCAATAATTTTATTGTTACCGGTGGTACCCGAACTGAGTTGCGCGTTCAGTTACCGCTGCGCCATTTACAGTGATTCGCCCTGAGTTAACTCGATTTGTGGTTAAAATATAGAGAATAAAATTTAGTCAAAGGATTCTTAATAAAAAAGAAAAGTGAAGCTTCAGTATAGTAGTAACTTTTACAACGCAACGGAATTTTTTGCTCCAGAACTTAAAACACCACATACAACCAAAAAAAGTATCATGCGCTGTATCAATACATATACATACTTATGTTTCGACGAGGTTCGAAGCTTAGTCTGACGCGCGTGACTTGTTTGTACAACGGTGTAAGGAATTTCCTTCAATTGTTCTTCCGTCATCCCTGCTGTATCGACTAGAGAAAATTCGAGATGCTGCTTCAATTCGCTTGGTAGCCATTTTTTCTCGTTAGGTGACCCTGATCTTGATCTGAAAATTATAAATAGTGAAAAAAGAAAAAAATACACTTATACAGTGTCATTTCGTTTATTTAAGTACCGATGTTTTCTATGTCTACGTGGTCTATGAGATGAACGATGTGTCGCAATCTCGGGTTCCATTTGTGACCGACGAACACTTGCAACCTGCGAGAGAAAAAATGTGGGTAAAACAATTTTTTTATTATAAAACAAGCAAGATTGATAGTGAACGCTTACTTGAACACCACTACCGGCATTCGTTTGTCTAAGGACCTCTTTCCATTGTGATTCCGAATCGACCAACTCGTATTCTCTGTAAATAATTCGATTAGTAGATATTAAAGACAAGAGATACAGGTGTTAACAATAAAAAAATTAACTTTACAATCTTATAATATCAATGAGATGTTTGCATAAAATAAAGTGTTGAAAAGGTTGAAGGTCATTTAAATAACTATAATTACATATTCCTTTGAAATTGTATTTGTTATGTGTATATAATTAAAGATATCAATTATGTAATAAGGAGTGCAAATGTAAATCTAATGGTTCAAATATTAATACGGAACTTGGAAAAATTGGAATTTAATCAGACGCTTGATAAAAAACGATTAAAAAGAATCAATTGTAGATAGATTGGTTAGACAAACTTCGTGTCGGGCTGCGAGTCGTCTCTCTCGGAGCCGGAGTCATGTTTGTGTCGAGAGCGGTGTCGCCGATGGCGTCGCCCCGATCGACCAGAGCCGCGCGACAGCTCACTTTCTGCGTCCGACTGTTGCCGCCGGGACCGGTGACGGTGCCTGGACACATTAAGACCTATTATATTAAATAGTACTATAATGTAGTAATATAAAACGTAAATACCACCTAGAAACATCCGCAATAAACAACAAGAATAATATAATTAAGCGAATTATTACACAACGGGTGAGGCGAACACAAAATGGAGTGACGATCTGGGAAGAAACCTGCAGGAAGTCAATGGAAACAGGACGTGGCCTTAGTTCAGCAGTGGACCTGTAAAGAAATGTAATGATGCTGATGTCGTGTGACCAGATGTACACCAGATTAAGGGGTAGATTGAGCACTAACTTGTTGGGCTGATAGATCAGTGGATTAATACCCGCCCTAGCCGCTATCAAAAATTAACAGGAAGCTATTGCAATATGTCTGAGTCGACTGCCTCGTTAGTCTAGCCCTTCAATATGCACACAGTCGGATACGACCAAGGCGATATTCGGTCAAATTCCAAGCGGTCAGATCCGACCACGCCCACCGACAGCACTTTAAACCATAAAAACTTATATTTAGAGACTACTTGTCTATCAAGAAGTTTGGTATTATAGGCTCCATGTAAAATTTTCTATCCTCTAATGCAATAAAAACTCAGTTGGTCTATGGTATTTATTTATAATCTACGTTCATTCGTACGCCTGTTACGTGTAGCGTAATAATGTGTTGATTTTTGGATTTTTCTAGTATGTTATTAGTGTTTAGTATAGTGTTTTATTATAAAATTGTTATAAAAGTTTTTATGTTAATATAGTTTATCTTTTTACGTAAATAATTTCGAGTTATATATAGAAATAATTGTGATATTAACGCTGCTTTTTTACTATGGAAACACAATTAAAATCTATCAATAATGAAGTAAAAGCACTAAAACAAATAATATAACATAATCAATAAAAAGAAACAAATATTATACTGAAATTTATAATAAATTTTATTAAAAATAAATGTACGACAAATTCCATGTTAGGTTCTTTTTAGCGACGCCGCGTCACGCGAAGCGCGCGAGTGGTGTCGAACATTTTAGTTGGGACTGAGGGGCTAGTGGTTGTAAATGCGATTGCTGATAATGTGGTCCCAGGTTCGAATCCCCGGGTTTTTTTTATTGCATTTTCCTTTTTGTTAAGAAATTCTCACTAGCAGCCCGTAGTTAGAACGTTGTTGGTGTTTCCTAGTGTCTTGGAAAGCTCGTTAAGCCATTGGTCTTGCGACGTATATCTCTCCGGTTGTGTCGAAGTACCATCCCATCAGACTATGAGAGTGAGGAAATGGAGAGGGCACCTGTGCATACGCTACACTACAATCCACTACAATCCAATCCAGTCCTGCGCATAGGGCCAGTCTCCGTTGTGACTTGTCGCCGTGACCTAAATTCGGTCTCAAGAACGTTATCGCTATGTACGAGTCGGTTACAGGTTCTGATGGTTGGTTTTATACAGGCAGAATATACTAAAAATTTAAATTATTTAAATTAAGATAATTAATAGAATCAGGCGTTACTTTGCGGAAATCCATTATAATAAAGATATTAACAGTTAAAGCCATAGCGCTAAGATAGCGGTCAGCCGCCGTAGAGTCTAAATCACCTGAAGATGCCTCGTGTAGAAACGAAACACGTGTCGTATTATTATCGATGGTGTGTCCTTCCTAGAATAGTGGTGTTGGGAGTGGTGGTGCTGGGAGTAGTGGTGCTGGGATTAGTGCACACAATTGAGGGAGGGCGGGAGGTGCTCTTCAATTTTGGTAAGACACATCTTTGTATTTAATTGAGCGGATGGTTGCAAAGTAACTATTAATATGTTTATTGATATTAAAATAAATTATGTCTATTTATTTATTTGTAGTAATAAAATAAAGTTCGTCAAACGTAATTTTTTTTGAATCTACTACCGTTTCGTAATGAAGGAGATTCGGACAAAAGTGTTTTTACAAGTTTACTAGTCGAGATGTAATTCATTTCATTATTTTTTATTTTTTCCTGCTCGTGTTTTTTACCCACTACAAACGTCTTACGAACCGCATAAATCTATCAAGCAATAACTTCCGGAGCCACTGAACGTGACCAATTTAAAAATAAATAAGTTTTATCTTATTAACTATGGAACAAACGCAACATCAAGGGTCCAAAAGCTTTCTGTATAAAATATATAGATAAAATATGTACAAATACTATTGTTAATTATTTTTAACGTCTTTGTTGTCTGCTAGATTTGATGCACAGCAACGCGAGCAATCGATTTCGTCGGCAACGATACAGTAATTGTTACAGCAACGTAGCATGGGAAGCTGCCGCCCGTGGTCGCTAGAACTAAAACTGTCGCCTCTTAGACTCCTTGCTATTTTTGAGGTACTTTAAAAAATATAAAATCGTAAGAAGTCTTGTGCAACAGTCCTTTATATTATTTAAAAGAGGAACAAAATAAACAAACATATTTTGTGTGTGTCAAAAATGTACAGTTTCAGAGCTTCTAATACGATCATGATTCTGTTAGACATGAGGTACTAATCTATAAGTGATTGTCACACCTAGATTCTGTTATATAGATAGTTATTACCTATTTATGAACAAGTGTAAATAAATGTTGGGAAATAAATAATTTACGATAAGGCGGGGATCTAACTCATTTCTTGCGACGCCATTTTCGCCACGCCACTGATTAAGGAAAAGCGTAACAGTTATTGCAAAGTATGCTCATATATTTCGTTTATATAATGCTTCTGCCACTGCTGGTCGCGCTGCCATTATCACTTCCCGAAAAAGTATTTCGACAACTGTGGCATCATTGAAGGTGCTAAGTATACACATGCTGCTTTAATAACTTAGCTTGCTTAAAGTTTACGCAATGTCGGACGTCTAAATACTTACAGCTTCAGTGATGTTTCACTTTCAATAAGACTTTAATATTTTAGTCATCGCTTCGTTTGCATTATACTATGCAGTGCGCATGCGTATTTTGAGGGTTTGACGGCAACCTAGTACTATAGTATTATAATAATAACCTATGGCGACGACTCAGCGAAAGAGTAGTGTGTAAACCATAAATATTCACTCGTTCTCGCGCAGCCCAGTATCACAGTTTAGCAACGCGAGCAGTAGCGGCAGGGATAGGACTGGATAGGCCCACTTACCTGCTCACCAGCGCGAGAATCAACTGGATGTGAATGAGTCATTAGAATGTTAATGGGAAACACTAACTTGCGATTTGATCTAGAATCATTGGAGCTCTGCGAGTCGACGGATGCGGAGCGATGGCGCGGCGCGGGCGGCGGCCGCGTGGCGGTGGGCGAAGCGGAGTACAGGCCGCGCCGCGCCGGGGCCGAGCGCGTCGAGCGCGGGGAGCCGCCCGCCTCGCAGCCCGGCGCCTCCCCGCTTAGGCTGGTTCACATTGCTGTCTTTATTCAATAGCTCGGTGATTTAGAATCCGTCTGGGTAACTGCGTGGTAGGTAAACAGTACTACTGTTTGCCATTCAACTTGCGGCCACTATTTTGCATTAGTTTGAAGAATAAGAGAAAAATTATAAATTTTGAATGATGTAAGGTTTTCCATCTAACTATGACCCAGAGTTATCAATTCATTTCAGACAAAATTTACTATTATCCAGCCAAATATCCATTAAATAGTGATAAATCGAAAAACTAAAGATAGATATATTTTTCATGTTTTAATAATGAATTTGCTTTTAAATACAAATTTAGCGGTCACAAAATACTAGCGTAAAATAGCAACGTCATGCTGCTGTGATTGGTGGCATTTTTGGATATGATTTTCTATTAAGTAGGAGCACTTTCCATAATCGCCACACATTTTATACGTGGTAGAGCCACGCTGCAGTTATAATAGTAGTATAGTTGTAGCACGAATGGGTTGACTCGACCGGGAAAGGCAGGCAAATTGAAATAATCAGATGATAATTTTGACTCATCGACCATGTCCACGGTTACAAATTCTGTGCTGCAATATATTCTATCTCCAAAGACCGTAATCCTTGGTGTTTTCAACATCCGCCACGCTGTTTACGACTTTGCCTTGGCTTCAACCTAAACATTTTTGTCTTTGTTTTGCATGTCATGATTATCTTAAAGTAGTATTGCAAAAGAGACGAATAATAATTGAAGTAAATACTTTTTGTTTAAATAAAAAATATATGTAAATATTAAAGCAATACTTACGAGTTCGGCCGGTTAACTGAGGTAGGTTGTTTAACTTCAGGAGGACAGTCTTTTATTCTCAAGTCTTCTAACTTTGGCACTGCACAAATAATATTATTGAACTTGTTAAAATTAATTGGTAACGTAAAGACAACTTTTGTCACAGCTATAATAACATAATGAATTCAGGTTTACCATCCAGTAATGAGGAATAAGACGAAGGGGGTCGCGATATACGCCTCGATGGAGTCCGTGTAAACGTGGGCGGTGGTCGGGGCCTCGCTCCTTTGCCACTGATAACCAAGGTTAAACATTACTTATTAAGACAATTTTTGCGACACAACAAATTAACAATTTTCGTTACCTCAGTTGTTTAATATTATAAAAACTAATATCGTTTGAAAATGGAAAGACTTTCAACGTAGTAGAGCTACGCTGCGACTGCATTTAGGCCGCAGCACACATAGATCGATCATATATAAAGGCGTAAAATAGTAATTAATGTGTGTTTTTCTTATGGTGAGTGTAGAAAATCAGAGATCCTCTTTACTGGTAACGCATTCTATTTAAGTAATCAAGGGTGACAACGCATCTTCATTTTGATTCTTAATCTAGTATAGACGGACTTTGTGGACAGGTGTACTTTGTTCTGGTTTGTATCCCTTATCCTATAAAAAAACTTAATTTCTACACTTCAAGATCCTTTTCACGGTAGTAAATTTTTTCCGTACTTTATATTTGTAACAATTTCAATTAAAAGGCATTTTACCTTAGTGACATATTTGCTATAAAATGTTCTCAGGCGCTATTGCATGTGTAGGCACCCAATTGATTAGCTTCATTAGATTATTTCAAAAGAAATTATTTTATTAATTAAACCACAGAGGAATTAAAAAATAAATTCTTACTTTATACTTCAAACGGGTACAATAAATCACTTTTAATAACTATCTTGAGTAGCGATGCAATGATAAATCAAGATCTTTAATGAATCACATTGCAGGGGTGGGAACAACCAACGTAGCGTATTACTTTGGTAATATATTGAAGGACATAAATCAGAGCTTAGTTGTGGTAAGCCAGGCGCTAGTAAGATGTAATGCAATAAGGGATCGCTCTTATACATATAAAGGGCACCATGGCATGTCGCATGAAAGGAGATTACTATAAATCAAAGCTAAACAATTGCGCTCTTAATAATTAAATGTAAATATCGCACATTTATATTTTTTCTCCAGAAAATTTTAAAATTTTATCGATAATCGAAATCGAAAATCGAAAATTCGATAATGTAATCAGGAAAGGAATCCAAATGTTGTGTTTTCTTACACATTCGCAATAAATGAGTTGTGTCTCGCCAGCAACACAAAATCAGGAATTTACATTTAGAAAAAGCCAAAATTAGGGCCTTTTTAGGTGTAATTAGGTGCCAAGTTCAAAAATTAGATGCTCTAAAATTTTCACCTCAACGAACTGTTGAGAGTTGCGTTACTGGCAAAACGTATCGCTAGCAACGTAGTGACGATAGTAGATATACGATAAATATTAATAGCAAGGGATTAAGTGCTAATTAAGTGCTGCAATTATAGGCAATGACAAGACGTACTTTGTTCGCATTCTCATGTGTCAAAGAAAAACCAAATTTCTTCAATTAATACCGTAGATAAACAAAGCGAATTACTGGCATATTTCTGTTAGATTTGATTACAAGCTCCACATTTGCAACAATCGTTCGACTAATATTTCATAAAACAAAAATCGAGTAACTCCATTCGCATATAAAGATATATATACAAAACTGTTACACCTTACACATTAAATATACCTTGCTCCGTCTGTTGTTTACGTCTGAGATGAGATCCATGTCTCCACTCGAAATTTACATTACATAGGGTTATGAGACAGACCCCCATAATATTTTGAGCACAAGTGCTCTTACCTGCATCACTTAAGAGCTATAAAGATCTCAAGCAGTAAATTCTAATGTTTTAATACAAAGTGTTAAATATGAATAATAAAATAAGACTCGAATTATTTTACAGATATTTTTGATAACTAGGTTTACGCTATTTACTAAAATCCTTTACATTAACTAATACTTAAATTACGTTAAAGAAAACACCAAAATATTTACACAGAATATTAAATTAAAACACCGAAATTTTAAATCTACTTCACGACACTTTTGTATACAAATTAGTTTTAATTCTATAATAAATATTCTTTAAATATGCCGAGTATGAAAACGCCATTAGATTTTACTAGATCTAACACACCAGATTAATGGAGGGGAGTGGCCGTCTGACGGTGAGATTAACACTATTCTGCGTGTTTTATTTTCGCGTTGCAAACGTATTATGACTACAACTCGAATAGTTCTGCTAGACCAGATAAAATCAACGCTCGCACCGTTGTGACCTCCGTTCTCATATCTGTGGGGGGGCACCTCAGTGCCAGCTCCTTCCACTTGACCGCATCCAGTGCAGAGCGATTCGACTCGTCGGCGACCGAGTTCTATCTGATCGTCTTGAGTCACTGGCATATACCACAGGAGAAGGCATATACCAAAGGAATTGTTCGGACTAATTCCAGACGCTCATGTTCACCATCGCATATCGCGGCAAAACTCGCGATACCATCCATAACATGTGGATGATTTGCGGTACACCACTCTGTGATTTAGAAGAAGTTTTCGTCCTTGCACAACTTTTTTGTGGATTCCAGCGATTTTTGAGGACCGATACGACTTAGTGACCTACAAGAAAAGATCCTGGTGTTGCAGTTGTTCAGGGGCGGCGATGGCCAGTTGCCATCAGATATATATATACATGCTGTTTTTACTCGTATGTTGATTTACATTTATATCAACATAAATACAGCATTGTGCTGGTATATATCGTACGAGAAATTAATGATAACATTTTGATTCATAATCGAGGTCACAACAGTCTATGAGAATGTGTCCTTATGTATTCTTAACACGTTCTCTGTCTGAATATAGACACTATAGTTAAATTCAACTGAAATTTTCATATACTTATGTATGATTCATGTTACAGAGAAAGGAGAAATAACTTTGGTGATAACAAAAACGATTAAATATTTACCTATTGCGTAATCTGGAGCCTAACCCAAACATGTCTGCTGAGGCCGGTGAGGATTGTTGCAGTCGAAAGAAAGTGTGGTGGTCGGAGCAGCAGCGCCACAGGTGACGACATGCGGCGCGCGTTGGAGACTCGAATCCGTAAGTCAAAGTCTCATTCTGAACGTCAAGATTCGATAGGAAAATATATTAGCAAATGTGTACAATAAATAAATCCCAAATTATATTGTAAGATATTATCTACTATATCTAGACCTCTAAATTCAAAAGCTACGATACTGATTACAGCTTAGGTCAATACAACCTGAATCGTGGTAGCTCAAGGATGGGGTTCGACTAACATTTTCATAATACGCGATCAACCCAAGCTCGATCACCAATGTAACTGTTATTGCAATTTTATGTATTCATTTACCACTTACTCTGACAGAGGGAACTAAAACAGGAAACCTGCATGGCTAAGAAATTTAAAAAAAAATATTCTAAAAAACAAATATACATAAACAAACAAATATTTCAAAAAACATGTGAAATCTACCGCGTCGTAGATTTTTCCATGCACAAAAACCTACCGGTGTTTACTTTACTTTTGTGAATATATTTAACAAATGATAATCGACTAACGTAAAACATGTGAAAAATTCAATTTATAAACGCGAAAAATTGTTTAAAATATTTCTATTATTTAAATTTATATGTGAAACAGTTTAAGAATATTTGCAGTCGAAATACGCAGATAAAGTCGTGAAGCGGCGTCGGCAGCTAGCGCGGCGCTGCGAGGCGTCTTATCAAAGCGCTTCCACCGCACAGTAAATACTCCGCTCAGTTCTACGGGACTTATCTGTAATTGCCTGCTTGCGAATGTCTTTCAAGGAAACGGCATAAGGTGGACTCTATCCTACAGCACTATTCAAAACTCCTACAATCGCTTTCTGCCATCTGGGCACAGAACTGGGTCAAGTCGTTCGTTCTATTGTGTTTATTTTTTACGATTAAAGTTCAAAGGAAATACAAAGTACATTTAGGATGATGTGTCTCATTTATTAAGCTGTGTTCGCACAAAAATAATATATTTCAAGAAGAATAGTCACAGCTTTATCAAACTATGTGTATATTTCCTGCTGTATATTTATTCTTTGAGCTCGAAGAATTGTATTTAATACCGTAAAATGTGACAACTTTGCCTACCAAGTATTCGCGGGCAAAATTTCAGTAGTAAAGTGTTTGTGAAGTATAGCGAAAACGCAGGTTAGTTTTTTATTATATGTTATGAAATATCAACTGTAGAGTATTTTAATTATAGTTTTATTACTAAATAGTTTATAAATCAAAACTTACGATGGTGGGCAAAGTTAATAATGTTCAGACTCAAATATATCAACATTGCCCGCTATCAAAAAATACTAAGGGTTGTCACGTGTTATAATTTTTTTAGATTGATTTTTTCGTTTACAAATTATATGTTCATTTTACTTATTTTTTTACTTATAAAGAATTGAAGTTGTTGACAAGTTTTTGATTACTTTCATATTGGTTTTACTGTTATAAATTTGTTTTCATATCAGATGCACTGATTTAAATTTCGAGAGTCATATTATAGTTTAGAAGTACTTATGAGCGGCTTTCCTCACGTGCATTTTATCATGATTGGTCGACTAGTCTTGAACTGGAGCAAAGTCCTTAATCATGAGTTCGCGATACCGCACATGACTAGAATCCCGTCATGTTCAATGGTAATTCGCCAACCCCCATAAAATGTACGTGAGTAAAGCCCCGTGCTTCTAAATATATACCTATCTATAAATTTGGAACCTTAAAATACGTACATGTATATATTTCATTTGGTTGTAGCACGAATGGGGGGAAGACCGCGCTCTCACAGATTACTAGCGTAAAATGGCAGTTTAATTTCGTATGGTGAGTGTAGAGATCTGGAGACCCTTTTTTACTGGAAACGAGGCATTCCATTTTAGTCTTCAGGAGCGACAACGAATCTGCGTTTTGATTTCAAATCGATCATAAATGTATATGTCTATGGGCCACATCATCTACTTACCATCAGGTGGACTGTGTGCTCGTTTGTCATTCCTATTCTATAAAAAAATTATTAAATAGCAGTTCCGACCCTACTTTAATTTCTATTTTAAATTTCAAAAAACAAACACGTCTAAAATTCGACTCAGAAAAGCACGACGTGAAATTGGACCCCGAATATAGAAATCGCATGCGCAGCAGTTGCATTTAACCAAATTACATCAAGAGACGCTAAAGGGCAATTCGGAATCCCACAACATATTAATGTGAATAAAATAAAATAAAAATTTAGTTTTGTCAATTTTACCAGGGCAAAAAATTATAAAATAATGAAGGTTTTGAAACCTTCTGGTGATTTTGGCTTTCCGCTAAACTCAACTAGAGCTCAAGCTTGGTTCAAGAATATTTAAAAAAACAACTTGAGAACATTTGTTCAAGCCAGAGAGCTAGACATAATGATGAACTAATCGTAAGAACTTCATAAAAAAAATCTAAAATAATAATAGAATAAAAATTAAGTAGAACCTTGAAGGGTATGCTAGTATTGACTGTCAATGATAATTTAATAGTATTTTGATTTTTATTACAGTAGGCCATCTGCTACCTATAAGTTGGCTCTATTTTTTGATTCATTTAATGTTGAGTTTATTAACGAAATGAACTTTTATTGATCTCAATTTTTTGTATCAAATTTAGGAATAAAAGAGAACAAAACTTAATTAAACATTTAAATTTGAGCACGGTTTTTAATATCCAACGCGCTCTATAAAAATTTAGTAAGATGAATGACATTTACTCACTGTGACAACCCTTACTGTTTTAAATCGTTCGATGCGGCTTGTATGGAAAAGAGCGAAATCAAATAGCTAGTTAACATTGCCCACTCATTTTTTTTTTGAAAAATTTTAAGACTAGGTACTAATAAAGTTTTAAAACCAACGCCGCAAAAGATTTTTCACATTTTGGTGGTAATGTTAATTGCAAGTCTACTACGAACCTTATTTGCATAAAAAATCAACGTGGGCAATGTTGGCAAAAAGTTCAGATAATTTTACTCGTCGTCAAAATGGATCAAATGTTAGTTTAAATTTTAACTTCGAATAAATTTAACAAAACAAATACGTGCATACTATCATAAAGTTATAGCAAATAATGAAATATACTAATGTCCCTATAAAAAAGAAGGCAAAGTTAGCATCTTTCACGGTACATTGATTTTTTTCTCATCACTAGTAAAATGCATAAAATACAAAATCCTAGATTGTAATTAATAAAAACGCCCACAAACTTTTGATGATTCTAAAAAATTATAAATTCATAGTTAGGTAGTATTTAAATTTATTATAGCTTAAAATATTACGTTTTTGTCCGCTACGCGAAGCATGAAATATCTTCCCCTGTAATACAATTTGGAAACACGCGGCCAGTAATAGTTGGCGACCGTATGCTTCCCGCGTAAGAGCAACAGGCCGCTTGGCGCCAGTCCCAAAAAGTACTCCACGCTGTCCTCACCCTGCATTATAGGAATAACATCTGTTAGAGCAACGTTAAAACGACGTTTAATTTATTTATAAGTATCATATTACTAACCAAGACTGGATGTAAATCAACGCCATACATGTCCAGCCATTTCACTTTATCTAAATAACTTAGTTCAGCTTGCGCAGGAGAGATGCCTCTGAAACAAAACAATATGATTTAAAATCTTGTTCGCAAATATCTAATTACATTTCGTTTTATAAAAAGCTTTAGTTCAAAGGATTTACAGTATTGTGTGAATCACAAACCGATACAGTAGGGTAGTACCCTATAAAGGCCACTACGGTGTATTGGAATTTATAGGGGACGTCTGTGTTCACCATTGAACCCGTGGTAGGCTGTGACGATGAATTTCTCATTCATTTTATATTCTACATCCGTTACAATATATCATTATACATTCAGATCATTTACACGCAAAGAGTATTATTCGTTCATCCTACTTTAATAATGCTCCAACAATACAAATGCAAACAACGTAAATGGTGTAGTCAATGAAGTAATGACGTTTATCACACAATTGAACATAACAATGAACAATCAGCGGCGGCAAACTAGAGCGGTACTGCATTTGCGAGTAAATAGGTAGGTACGCGTAATTTGCATGTAATTGCGTCTTTGTGGCGCTCTTCGACCGCGGTCTGCATCTTTGCATACTGAAAAATTCATTCAATTAAACGAGGAAGGTGGCAACGTTTCGTTTTCGAAACGACTGGTGGCTTTTATTGCTATTAAATTGTAACTCAATTTCTTGACTTCTTTATTCTTTAGAAGGATGATATTATTATTTCTATACATTCATTAAATGAGATGCTCTATTTTTATAAGTTAAAGTTACAGCCTATATACGTCCCACTGCTGAGCACAGGCCTCCTCTCATTTCTGAGAGGGTTTTTAGGGCAAGGAATGGTCCGCCGCTCTGCCCCAATGCGTGTTGGCGAACTTCACATGTCTTCGAAATATTTTCTTTTTCTTATTTCTCAGACATGCAGGTTT